>JAPMOB010202227.1:0-10235 GCA_029875015.1 Lepomis gibbosus
GTGTGTGTGTTAGAAATCAGTAATCGGTTATGGCTCAAAATTTAAATCCAGCTCATAGGTTCAGGGAAAATAAGTAGACCAGGTGAAAAAGAGCAAATGAAAAAAAATCTAAGTGTGTACAGGGAGACTCTGCAGGTGAAGAAGAGATTTAAGTGCTGAGAAGCAGAACAGTCTTTGGTGCAGATGGATGAAGAGGACAATATCATTAGACCAGAGGGGAGTTTACTGCTGAGACAAACAGCTCGCTCTCACCTCCACATGCACAGGCGCACACACACACTCTTTCAATCTCTGTGACCTTCAAGGTACATCTACTTCACTCTGAGAGTGCCGGGAAGATTTATGCTGATTAGCAGCAACTTCTCTTGTCAGGTGTTTTCCTCTTTTATACACTGACTGAAACACATTCTGAGTCCTGAAGTGAGTGAATCACTTAAAACATGAATTTAAAGCTAAACAGATTTCGAAAATCTCTGAGCTCATTTACTGATATTTTGCAATTCAGCAATGCTGTAAAAAAATGGTTGGATAGGATACCAACAATTACGCCTGACATTTTTCTAGATGTTTCACTCAGGATGATCACTCTGATCAATTTGGTTTGATGAATAAAAATGTTTATTAATGTGTTTTTTTAATGTGTTTTTTTACTTTTATTTTTCCTACTGTTTCATTTTAACAGAACATGAGATACAAAATAAGAACTGGAGGGCTGGGATGAGGTCATTGACTAAACATAGACAAATAGGTATTTACACTTAATTACGCAGGAGTTTAGGAGCATTTCCCCCAAGTATTGCAACTTTTTGACTGCATATCTCGTCAATATACTGGACAGATACACAATGTTTGAGTGCCAACTGTGGAAATGAAAAGCAATAGATGTAACTGGAAATTTATTAATTTTGCAAACTCCCATGTGTATACTGCCAGTTTCAGTTTAGCGGAAGAAGAAAATCTTTGGTTTAGGGGTGAAGTTTACTTATCTGCCGACAACCAATTAATCAGTCACTTGAGCTTATATTCCGGGATCTGAAACCAGGCTCTAGAAACCATATTGCTTATCAGAAACCCTGTGATCAGCCTTAACACAACCCAAATTATAATTCATAATTAACCAGTTTTCAGATAATATGTTTTGGGACACTGCAAAGGTGGTGCCTGGATATTAAAAGCCCGGTGCAGAACTCACACTGGAGACGACAGCCTCTTCACAGCAGATTTGGTAAGTGAAAAATGTAAAAATAGGATCCTGCCTAAGGGAGTGTTTCCCCTTTTAGCTCTCCCTTCATAGTAGAAAACATCTGTATGGTAAGGCCTCTGCTGGTGTTCCCAGTGAAGGAAATTGCAGGTTTACATTTATCAATTTAAAATGTGGCATCAGAGGTCATAATTATTCATTAATTTTACTAAGAACATGTTCAATTATATATATCTGAACTAAACTAGTGTGAAAATGTAACATTTCATTAATTACAGGGGTGAAAATCCTTCCACAGATGATCCGTCTCGCAGCCCATAAAAATATGACTACCAAATTAAATGTCACCCAGGCTGTTGCATTTTTAATACCCATTCATGCCTCCTAATCCCACCCTCTATCTGTCTGATCTGCACCCCCCATCTCCTTCACCAAAAACTGAAACAAACCAACATTGAGACTATTTTGGGGTTTATCTGTTCCTCATTTCCAATCACATCCCCCATATTTTTTTCCTGCCGCCTCTGGTCTCAACTCGACTCTCTGCCCACTGCTATCAGTCCTCCCCACTTAAGATCCCTAAATGCAGGGAGACGTGCTTCCCCCAAGGATTGAGTGAGTGTCTCCCCAAGATTACTCTCATCCCTAACTCGCTGCTTTAATGCTTAAAAAACCCAGTAGATGAATTCATTGTGAAATACAAAACCACACTAATCCCTCCACTGATGGAATGACAGACTGACGGGGAAGGAGAGCCAAATTTCTCACACAAAGTGAGACGCAAATCCCGGACATCGGTTGTAGCAGGAAGAGAGAATAAACTGGCAACTGATTTCTGTTTAAAGGAAGAATGTGCAAATCCAAACTTCTTTCCATATGCAGGACAGAAGACACATTAAAACTGTGCCAACCTCAGGTCACTATTTTAATTTCTCCAATACTTTATACCTGCCAAATTAATGACATTCCCCTCAGCCTCAGCTACTTTGCATTAGGTGCTAATTTAGCAAATGTTAGCATGCTAACATGCTAAACTAAGATGTTGAACTCAACACCTGCTAAACATCTGCATGTTAGCATCATCATTGTGAGAGTGTTAGCGAGCTAACATTAGCATGTAGCTCAAAGCTGCACTGTGCCTAAGTACAACCTCACAGAACTGCTAGCAAGGATGTAGACTAGAAGACTGTTTTTTTGGAGTCAATTTCACTAATCATCAAGGAACTGGGACGGGACACGAGGAAAAAGTCAATGTTAGTGGGCGTAACAGGACTCATATCAGTTTTTATATCTGTCTTTTTTTATATAAATGAGGTTCTAATTTACTTTTTTTTTTAAACTGTCATGTGATCAGGGCAGGACCAAGATGTTTTTGTTGGAGTGAGATAGGTGAAAAGTTACCCCCATGTCACCCCCTAATTTCTTAAGTCTCTTATCAAAATTGTTGTCTAATTATTTTAAATACTCAACTCTACTAATGGTTACATCACTGAGAAGACTAATGTTTAATGAAAGTAGCCTGCTTTACTTGTTTATTTCTGTGTCTTTTCACAGTCTAAAAAAGTGACACAAAAGCTGGCTAATGAATTCCCTGATTGCCTACATTAAATTTCCACACCGGATGTCCACGCCTAACGCTACTAGCCCTTTGTCTGTCATCTGTCTGTCAGTCTGTTGGTGGGCCACAGACAGATAGTGAGACATTACAAACTGATAATTAACACCTGTCACAGACGGGCATCAAGTTGAGTTTTACAGCGTGCCCACACATGCACGCTCGGTCCACCATGAGATGATTGACTGGCCACCTCATAGCCACAAAGGATCAGCCCACACCAATATGTTCACAGTCACGCACACACAGATGTTCAGACTCTGCTGCAGTGACACTATGTTAGCATTCATCTGCATAACACAGACAATAACAAGTGACTTCCTCGCTGAGCAGACGTGGTACCTGTTTCATAAAAACTCAAACAAAGAGGGAGGAGAGTGTCTCGGTACTGACGGATTAACAGCGGTCCTCAAATACAAGCCCCACAATAACTGACAGTTCCTACATTCACTGGGAGTTTGCTTTGTTTTCAAAAGACATTTGTATCGATTGAGAAGGATTGTTTTTAAAAATCTCAATTTTAAAAAAATGACAAGTTGACAAGTCTTTCTCATAAAGACTAGAACCAACAACTTAACCAAGATAAATCGTAAATGCTACTTTAAATGTGTTTTCAATTAAAATAGTCGTCTGAAATGTTTTGTACTAGTGTCAATATAGTCCCTGATATTACAAACCCATTTTTAAAACACAAAGCAGCTGCACAAGAACATTGACTGTATAAAATGCTGTCTAAAACTAGCAGAAGTATTTTTTATATGAAGGAAATATCCAGTTAGAGCCATCACAATTATCTGATTAGTTGTGAACTATTAAATTTATCACCAACTAATTTAATAATTGATTAGGGTCATCAAAATTCTCAATGCTGAGCTTTGCAGCTTCGTAACATGAATACTTTCTGGTTCATTTAGTCCTTTATGACAGTAAACTGAATTCTTCTTCTGAAAATTCCGACTACTGAACCGCATTTGCTTCTTGTCATACACTGCAAACACGCCACAGCAGGTAAAACACAGGTGTTAAATAATAACATTAACAAGGTGTCTCTGTGAACCAGTGAGCACGCAAAACAGCAGGACTCTGAAACTAGCACACCTGGATGGAATGCAGCCATGGCTAATTAATAATTGTTAGTTACATCTGTGCTTTACCTGCTTTAACATCAAAATGTCTACTGTTAAAAAGGCCTCACAATAAAAAAAACAGACAAAGAAAGATGTCAATAAAGTCTAATGACATTAACTAAATCAAAAGCACCTCCGATTTATCCATCCACCCAATCACGGTTGTTGTCTCAGTTTTAAATATCCTCCTCCAGCCCACCTACATGGTTCACTTATAGATTGGAAACACAAACATCCGCCTAGATGTTTCATATTTATCTGCCAATGAATGTGTCAAACTGGAAACAAGTGCATGACAGGGAGAGAGGTGACGTCAGTGAGTACACAGGACAAATTCTGTACCCAAACGCACGGCTCCCAGCAGCACACCTAGCCATCACGAGCTCGCACTGTTTGACGTCAACCCCACTAATGCCACAGACACATTCTTCCTTTGTTCTCCTGCCTGGACTTTTTCACATCATGGTTTCTCAGCATCATCTTGCCGGGAAGTGCTCGTACGCACGAGCACAAACACGTTTCAGTCATATAATCTGAGTCCACTCTGAGAACAAGGTGAAACAGTAGAAGCTTACAGGGCCATTTTTGATTGACACACGTACCCATTTTTTAAATTAGGAGTTGTTTTAAACTGTCACTCACGCACACTTTGTGAAGTCTCTCTAATGAGAAAAAAAGGAGACCACAGCAAACAGGATGGAGTGAATAAGAAAAAAAATCTTTTGACGTTGGGTCCATTAATCATTTGCCCAGACTTCTTCTTCCTCCTGCTGCTGCTGCCAGAAGCTGTGAGAGCAGTAAAGATCAGACTGAGTCAGCTGGGGGCCGAGCGGTGCTGGTGTCCTAAGGGCCTCAATTTATATACACACACACACACACTATATGTCCAAAAGGTAAAATCTGAGATTCCCAATAGTAATAATTACGGTTGTGTCCATCCAACTTTTTTCTCTCCCTACTATCAACTCAAGATATCAGATACCCATTCTCTCTTTTTTCCCAAATTTAAAATCTGCATGGTTCAGTGCACAGAGGTCACTGGAGTGAAGCCAGGGATTACTGTGGCGCTAAACACTCAGTGGTCCTCAGTGACTGAACTAATGAATCTGATATTTGGAAAAACTGAATTTGAAAACTGAAAGGACATGGACAAAAAAAACACCTATAATATTGTTGGTCATTCACATGATGGCTGATACCTGATTGGCTTGAAAGGTCAGAATTAGCACTGATACCAGTTCTGTGTATCAGGTGAGTGCATCCCGAGTTCATAATCATGAGTTGCATGTCCAGGTAAACGCTGTTTATAAGTGTGAAGGACAGCGGCGCAAGATGGACATGGCCTGACTCTCAGTGTGCATTTCAGTTCATCCCCAAAGATGTTGGATGGGTTTGAAGTCAGTGCTTTGTGTAGCCCATTCAAGTTCTTCCACAACAAACTAAAGAAAAACAAAAAGAATAGTGAAAGAGGAATTTCTAGAAAGGGCGATATCTTAAGAAATTGTGGTGTGAATGCTGTCTGTTGAAGGGCTTGAGCTAAACTAACTTGCTGGCTTGAAAAGTTGAGTAGTACAAATGTATGAAAGACGTGGAAAAAACACTAAACTGCATTGCTGGCTTTAAATTTGCATGAAGTAGCTGGACTATGAAAACTGGGAAACACGGGAAAGGCTCTATAATACTATAACTACTATCAATATGATTTTAAAGTTGAATAAACTTCAAAATTGCACTAAAAGACGTAGAATATTTCAAGGTTTGAATGGATTCTAGCTGAAAGACATGAAAAGGTGGAAATGAAATGCAATTTTGTGGATCCAAGAACGTTTTTTCCCATTTCAGCCATTACAAACCATGAGAAAAGGGATATTGGAATCTAACAGTATCCAGACATGGACTATAAACAAGAAGCTCACAGGAGCTGCTGTGTGATCATAACCACCTTCCCAATCAAACATTGTATTGATGATGCAGATAACTTTAAAAATGGTCTTCAGTGGGCAGGAATTAAACACACTGTCTGTACAGTCTCGGGTACTCACACGGGTCTTCCGGTGAGGCTGGTGTGCACGTGCTGCTGGAAGTCTGGATATTTGGAGGCCAAGTAACCGAAGTCAGGTGGTTTGTCTTTGTAACGGTTTCGAGGGTGCATGGACTTATTCAGGGCCATGATCAGAGCACTGACTTAGAGAAGAAGGAGGAAACAAAAATAAAACAAAGGACATACTGATAAAACCAGAGAAGTTAACTATGAAACAACTAACGTTTTATACCGACAAGAAACATTTCTGGTCAACTAACTACGGTTTATGACGTTACAACTGATTATGGCTGCACTGATGCTACATTTTAAACTGTCTTACCGTTAGTTTGGAGCAGTGAGCTAGCATTTTAAGCTAATGTGTAGACAGTATTACCTACCTTTATTAGAGTTCTCCTTGTTTTATTGAAGCCTGTTAATACTGTCCGACCAGCGATGGCTTTATTGGACTAAACAACTGAGTAGAAAAAAGCTATACACAACTCACGTTGTCCAAACGTCGCTCACTTTGGACTTTCTGTAACTCTCTTCCTGGATGTCTGCGACGTCACCTCTCTACGTAGATGCGTGTTGACGTCATTAAAAACGGTTCCCATATAAACAGTTTCGGAGTTGTTGACTAACCGTTTTGGAAAACACTCACTCGTTTCTATTATAAGTTATTTTACTGATATTTCAACATCATAAACACTAGTTGAAGCTGTCTGTTTTAAAATGAAGTAGTGTATTTTGAATGTAAAGACCAAAAAATAAATAAAAACAGACTAACACATTTCACAGCAAATACAGTAACACTTCTTTTTACTATTTTTTATTTTCATGTCCATATAAAAAGGTACTAGGTATGTTTGTCACATTACAACAGGTTGTAAAGTGAAATTTAGTTTGTAATACAACAAAATCAATCATAAAAATATTAGGCAGAAAAAAGTATATTAAATGGATTAGTGCTTAGGATAAACGAGTTTAAAAGTAGTATAATAACTTATAATTTAAGCTTTGATTGTACCACTTTTATGATAAATGTAGAATGGAAATGGCCTTTGATCCATTAAGTTCTAGGAAATAACACAATAACATAACAGCTTCTGGGTGTGTCTGTCAACAGTCAATCATAATTTTAATGGCCCAACTTCAAATGGACTTTAACTCCATCTCCAAACAAATAAGCAGGACAACACAAATGCAGATTTTCATCTTTTATTATATCGCAAACAATGACATCCATGTATATTGTTAACATTTGCTGAGTGAAGAGTGAGACCATAGTGGCGAAAACATCTTGAGCTCTCCAGTAGGAGCTTGTTGTGCAGTCTGAAGCCCTCAGATGTGGTAAACGGGCAGAAGACAGGTGGATGTGAGGCCAGAGGAAACGACCCACAGACAGTTAAAAATTGTCTGTCAGCCCCTTCACACACCGGACCAGAGCAGAACAGGGATTGCTTGGGACCTGCGAATGGCAAAAGGGGACTTTCTTCAACACCGCCAGCAGCAGTGTTGTAGTTTTTTTCCAACGATTCTTACAAAAGAAACAGAACACAGATTGTCCTGACTTTCGATCAAGTACCTCCCTCGGGTGAAACCAAGGCGGGGAAGAACTTTTAAGTTACATTTTATGGTCTGGCATGTCATAGCATGATCCTGAGGAGACAAAACTTGGCCACACACTGCTGGACCAACAACAAGCTGATTTATCACACTAAACCAGATTGTACTGACAAATGTCTCCATTTTTTGGCTTCAGCTAGAACATGTAACACATTGGCATCTTCATTAGCCATGCCAAATTGTACTACAAAATCAGCTGATTCTCTGCCCAAAGTCTTTGCACTCAGAAGTTAGGACAGAGAAAACAGCTTGTGGGGGAAAAACATCTTTGTAAGGGGAAACACACCAAAGGGAGAGATAAGCATAATATTCCCTGAAAGAGAGGGTTTCTCATTTGGGACATCCTAGTCTGCCACAATCCCGTTGCTTTTACATAAGGAGGATGTAAATCCCCTTAAATTAGCATCTCTCTCACACACACACACACACACACACCATAACCAGCCTTTCTGCAACCAATGAACAGAGCTGTCTGAACTCAAACCATTATAAGTAATTATACAAGTTATAATCTGTTAATTGTGAGTTTTACAGGTACTGGTAGGCCAATCCCATTAGGTTGGACAGAGCCAGGCTCGCAGCTCCCCCCGTTTCCAGTACTTCTGCTAAGGTAAGACAGGAAAGGCTCCAGTATTTAAGCTTTTAAAAGGACACTGCTCTGACAGCTCTGCCTTTGGTGCAGGTTTACATGCAGCAGTGCTACATCAATAGGTCACATTAGACTCACAGTAGCCACTAGCAAGAGCTTGAGCAGCAGGTCACCACATCCAGTACACACAGGAGGAGAAAAATGTGGCAAAGAATCGAAGATGAGGAGATCAGTTAAGCAGTGGAATTCTTTATTAGCCAAGAACTGCATTGGAATGAAAAGGCTAATCAGAAATTATAGGTTTATGCATTTATCAACATCATTAAACTGTAATGTTATCTTTGATCATCATTAAAGGACCAAAGAATTAGTGAAAACAGGGATGTGCAAGATTAATGAACCACCTTGTCAGCTACAGTTAGATGCAAGATGTTTCATTTGATTTTTTTGTCCTCCAAGGGGAGTGGAATGGTTTGTTTCTACAGCATGGACTGCTTTACAGGTATTTTCCTTTTTTTTCTCCAAAAATGCGGCTTTACAGTTACAGGCTCCGCTCAAAGCGCAAAAGGCTGAACATTTGTGGAAAGCCACTCATAAGACGTTTGCATACGTGGGACATAGTCTGTGGGGTTTGTTTGTAGAGGTCGTCGCTGCTCAGGCTTCAGCATCGTCCTTCATATGTGATCAAGGAGGTGCCACTGCCTCTTTTTAAAGCAGGGAGCTCTTTACAAGCTCAGCTACAGACCCGTCTACAGACAAAACAGCATCAACAGATCACTTAGCATGACTGCTGCTAGCATTTCCTCACTAATCCTAAATTCCCATCCAGTTCATCCTTTAGTGCGATAATACAAAATTGCCAAATCTCTTAACAAGCTCAATTTACATTTCATATTTTCACAGAAAATTTTTTTATTTTTTTTTACTCAAAACCATTTTTATTTAGCAGAACATATAATTCACCCCTTCAAAAATTAGAGATCTTTGCACATCCCAGATATCAAACCCAGGGGGCTCACTTTGACTCCTCATCACGCCTTTATGTTTTCTCTTCAGCTTGTTGTGTTTACAGACTTCAGAGGCGCCATGTGACAACTGAGCATCTTCTGACTTTACATAATTCCTATGGTACACCAAACCCTGCCATGGACTGACTGGTCAGGGAGACTACAAGTGGACAAAGGCTTCAGTTTAACAAAAGTCTAACATGCAGGGTCACAGGAAATCGTCTCCTAAGGTCAAGTGCTAGAGATTAAACGTGTGTAATCCCTGAACTCTGCTCAGGTGATATTGTGACCCAAGGCGCTCACTGACAGCAAAAGCCAAAATAAACTTGCTTTCTACCTTTAGGCTTCTTGTAAAAAACTTTGCAGTTATTCATTAGCCACATTTAAACATTTTATTCTTCTCTGCTTATGAATTAAATGGGATAATTTATCTAAAGCCTAGCAGCGGTTCATGTGCCACCACAACAAGAGTACAAAGCTGTTTGTAAGCCCCCGAGGTCCAAGGACAACAATTTGAAACATTCGTATATACAGCCATTAAAATATTACCTAGTTCCACATGAAGAGAAATGGTATGCACACTTGAGAAGTGATGTTATAAAGCTACAGATTATTTCAATAACAAAGCCCCACAGACAATCGCATCTTATATGCTTTTCCTGCCTTATCTCTCGAAAGTTTCACCAAGCTAGGCACCAACAGACTACGACAGTGAAGGAGAGAAATAACAGAAGAGAAAAAAAATCTAAATAAAAAAATAGACAAAAATAAATCTTACACATAAAGACACTGTCATTTCTTAAATTATCGGTTTTTAGTGCCCTACATTTTACACCCAGTCAAAAACATCTGCCTTCGGTTGGTCGGTAAGGCTGCGTGACAGACGGCCAGCCCCGTGGTAAACCTATGGTACTTCTAGACGTTATGTAAATTTACAGTATACAATTTTGGATTACCATGCAAGAATACTTTTTTTGTGTAACATTTAATAGCTCGATCTACATCCAGGAATAATTTACATAGAAGGACAATAGTTATTGGACCAGA
>JAPMOB010202234.1:0-12743 GCA_029875015.1 Lepomis gibbosus
AAGTTTACGGTACAGAGTGAAGGATTCAGGGTGTTTGATCTGAGGTGTAGGAACTAGAGCACCGTACAGTGTAGGAGTGTGGGGTCTTGGGTGTAGGGTTAATTAAGTGTATATGATCTAGGGTTTAGGGTGAAGAATGTAGGATTTAGGGTGCAATTGTTAGGGTTTAGATTATAGGGTTTAGAGTTTAGATGAAGGATATAAAGTTTAGGGTATTGGCTTTAGATTATAGGGTGTAAAGTGTAGTGTAGGAACTAGGATTATAGGGGTGTAGGAACAAGGGATTAGGTTACAGAGTTCAGAGTGTAGGGTGTAAGGTTTAGTCTGTGGGCTTTAGGGTTAGGGGTGTAGGGACTGTGTCTGCATGGTTCAGGTGTGGTGTGTATTTTTGATGGTGTACTTTTTAAGGTGTACGAGTATACTAACGTGTCATAATCCCGGACCACCTCACCCACAGACCACAGAGCGGACAGGTACTGGTTCAACCCGTCAGGACTCATGTAGTGGAGAGAGTTGGGTGAGCGAGGATCCCCATTAGAGCCAGTGAAGTCGATCCCCACCTACAGTGTTCATACAACATTCATTCATTCATCATTCATGAACCCCCACCTACAAACATTCATACATTCATTATTCAGATACATTGTTTACATGTTAATTTAATCAACCAGTTTATAAATTGTGTTTAACAGATCAATTATGAGGTTATGATTAAACACGGAAAGGTCTCATTATCTCAAGAACAATGTTTGATTTTCATCATGTAAACTTGAATGAGATTGGTGGATTCAAATAAAGCATTTAAATGTGTATCTGTTTTTTAATGTTTACATACAGTGAAGTTAATCTGGCAGCCGCCCATGATATAGTCCAGGAAGGTGTACTGAGCCACCAGCTGCAAACACACAGAAACACAGGGTAAGAGAAAGAATCACTCATGCATCTATGTGCACATTATAAAAAAACACAATCAATGAAATACATAAACATATCAGAAAAAAATTGAAGTTAAAAAAATAAACTTCAGGTTGCAGTTACACGCAGTGATGTCTGACTTCCTTATTTATTAATGATGCACATGAGATGGCCACTGAAAGATGTCCAGTAAGTGTACAGTGTTCACTTCCACAGAACACCAGGATAAAATGTGTCTCCATCAAATTTCAAGTCTCTGATGCTTCTGTGTTGTATTTACATATTTTTAATATATCAGATAGCCACCTGACCTGCTTCAAGACACATAAGTGGTTTAAAATAAGGAAACACAGGCAGCTTTTATTGTTTTTTTTGAAGAGTCCACAAAACTTCTGGTGCTCCTTCAGCCTGGTGAAGACAGTGCTACTTTAAGAGAGGGCGCAGTCAACATGGACTGAAAGGATGGACACTTCAGTAGTGTTTTCACTGCACTAACATCTCACGTCTGGTGTGATACCCAGACTTCAATCTAAAAACTATGACATCTCAAACATATTATTATATTAACACCACTGTACTTCACTGCCTCAGGGACCATATACATTTCATTCTGGTGTCTATCTTATGACTCCACCTCATTCAACGACTCCCTGAGCAGGGTGTGCAAGTAGCAAATCTTCCTATGAGCAGGCTCAACCAATCAGATGGCTCGATGTAGGTTACAGATTATTACAAATGATCAAATGAGGCATCTCTTTCTCAGGGTGACAACAAGTCCTACTTGACTGCTTTGTGGTTTGCAAAGCAGCGCTTCCCAGCAGGGAACCCTGGGTAATGTGATCTCTACCTTACAGCTCTTCACAGAGACAACTCCAGAGTTCTTGTAACTCTTCTTTTTCTTCTGTTTCTCGGGGTGGATGCAGTCAAACTCCACCTGGAAGGCCACACATCAGAGTGTTTAATGACGTCATGACCAGCCAATATAAAGATGACAAATATACATATTATCAGTAAGCTCACCCGTGAACCCGGTGCAGTTTTCTGCAGCTCAGAGACTTTAGTGGTGAAAGAACCAATCAGATCATGAGATCCATCACTGTCATGATCAGAGCAATCCACCTGCAGAAGGAGGAGAAGGATATTTAATGTAACTGTAGAAGACTGGATTGGCTGTTACGAATGAAAGTGGGTTCTTATTGGTTAATGTGAATATATGTGGATATTGATTGGTGGTACCTTCAGTGGTTTTTCGAGGTCGCTGCTGCAGAAAGTCTGTAGAGGAACAGTAAACATCTTCCAAGAGGGGTTCAGATTGTTCTTCACCACCTAAACACACAAACCTAAATCATTATCACATCCATCATCATTTTCATCACAATGACGTCTGTCTGTCTGTCTGTCAATTAGATCAACCCACTTCAAACATGAACACAGAGAAAAACAGAAATACAGAAATCACAAATGAGGACATTTTATATTTAAGTCAGAACTCATCGCTCAGAGTAAGGAAATGATTATGGAAATGCTTTCAAGGTCTTAAATTTAGAATTAGGTTAAAATTAAGACGTGTAGAGAGTGGTTCTCACAGGTAGAGAAGATGTGTGTGTGCTTATGTGTGTGCTTACCTCTGTTCTGTGAACCAGCTGCCACTTCCCATCGTCTCCCTGTTTAAAAAACTCCAGGAACGGATCAGATTTTCCAAACGTATCCTGAATAAAGAAAACACAACAAGCTTCCCATTCAGTGTGTTTACATGTGGTAAAGTAACCAGTTTTTATCTTGTTTCTCCAGTATTTCCAGAGCGTCATGAGTGGGACCCGGATTAGAGAATCTTGATTTCTCCAGAAGATCGCTGTTTTTGTTGGCCATTTATATGCATGTACTGCATGACAAAGAACTTAAAGGTACGGTCACATCAGGCTTCCATTCAAACAAACTCACTACAGAAAAGGGGTGGACGATTATGGCATGGGAATAATTAAATATTGATCACAAACAGTAAAGAGTCTTTGAGAATAACATTACATTTAATTGTATGCTAGTATAATGATGTACTAATGGAACATGCTAGATTAGAATAATGGTTTCTACATTTCCAAACACAGTGCGTGAACTCTGAACTACCAGTCTGCCAGAGCCGGCTGGAGATTCTGGAAAAGCGTGCTTGAATTTGTCCGCCATTCTCGCTTAAATAACAGTAAATGAGAGATGGTGCAAATATTTGTAGTTTGAAAGTATAACATGACCTTAACAGCAGAGCGGGTGAATAAAATGAGAGGTCACTACATGTAGAGCAATACATGTATGTAAAATAAATCCATCCAAAGTCAGATTCAATTTTGACACAAAGTAGTCTGCAGAAGTCTTAATAGGTCAGATTCAACTGAGCATTTGACTATTTTTAAATTCTTTCGTACTCTGTGAGAAATAAAACATCACTTCTATCAATACAACACAATCAGAAATGCTTTTTTTATGCATATTTATAGTAACCAGGTTACTACAATGTCCATTAACCCTTCAGAGTTCTTTGAGTAACCTGGTTCCCAAAGTTCATACAAACAAACTGATTCTTTATGCACATAGAGGAGGTGGAAGAGGAGGATGGCAAGGAGGCAGTCATACCAGCTGTTCATCTGTTTAAACTTGGCCTTGTTATAAAAAAAGTGTTTAAGAGTGGATTTCCTAATTGTTGATGATACTAAATATCTACACCCAGTAACTGCAGGTGAAATACATGCATGCAGAGATGATTAGAACCAAGTCAGACCTCCGTTTACAAATGATTGTGTGGTAGGTTTAATAAAGTATTTGTACTCCTAACTGTTATTTCTGGAAGTAATGGCACAGCTGATGATGCAGTGACTTCCTGCAGAAGTTGACTGCTTTTGATTATAAGGAACCGATTTACACATAACTACGTTTTTACTAGCTAAATGGTTTTAATGGTACAACCTAATTTAGTAAATTATTGAGAACCAAGGAAGACCTTCACACACAAACTTAGTGATGGATTAATGAATAGCTGGTGCACCACAGTCCTGAAGGAGAGGCGATGATGAAGAGGAAGGTAAGAAAGAAGATGATGTCAAGCAAAATAAAGAGAAACTACTATTAAGAAAAGTGGGAAGGAAGAAGGAGGAGAAGAGTTACCTTCTTATCAAGGTTTCTAGCCTCAAACTCCAACACAATGGCTCTGTTGTCCTTTATCTCTTCTGCTGTGATCTAAACGCACACATAAACACAGACATCATTCCTCCAAAGTCACAATAATGTGAATACTGATCATCACAGAACAGGATTCTCACAATGATAATCTAGTGATATATTAATAAAAAATATTTTAAAGTTATATTTTTAATGTGCATCGAGGATCTTTGCAAGCACGCACACACACACACAGACACACACACACACACAGAGTACATACAGTGATGGTTCCTTTCCCTGCAGGTTTGCCTTTCTTCAGCTGCAGAGGTCTGGAGATAGTTTTACTGGAAACTATCTGAAATACACACAGAGGAGATTAGTCTTCAGCTGAATCCATGAAGACAGACTGTCATTGTGTATCAGTAAAGGATGTTCATCCCCCTTTTAGAATAATTCCTGAAAGTGTCCTGGGAAAGACGCTGTAGAGCCGCCACAGCAACCAAGAACATTTACAAAAAAATCTTTCCCACCAAGTGCAACAACTTTGCCAAATTTTTAAACACCATTACACTGGATCATTATATCATTATTATTCTAGAGGCAACTGATTCTGTAAAGCCCTTTGGATAAACCCATTTTATAAACGCAGTTCATATAATTCAGAAACAGTGACTACACTTTTTGTCCAGCAGAGGGCGGTGTGGTATTACGATTTTCTTTGGGTTTTGGACTGATGCTCACATAAAACAAAGATTGATTAATTCTTTGAGAAAATAATCAGCAGATTTATCAATAATGAAATGAATCGTTGGGTGAAACCATGATCCAATGATCCAATCTGTTAATGAGTCCTAAAACCTTTTAATAAAACAAATTAACTATTTGACCTACGGCTTGTGAATGTTTCACTTGTTAACAAAACAAATCAGCTTGTTTGAGTAATTATTTAGTCAAGTTTTCAAAACCAGCCCAATATTGTCTTGTATCAACAAATTGACACTTATTTTGAGAAAACTAATGATGGAACGTGATTTAAAGTTTAGGTGGATGTTTGAAGTAAAACAGCATTGAACAACAGCTGAGATGATATTTCCAAAGTCCTTGACCAAAGTGCTGGACTGATCGACCGACACGCCATCTCCAAATGAGTATAACAGCAACATATCATTAAAGTTTAACAACATAAAAAAAACGCATCAGTACAGCCTGAAGAGCAGGGAGGAGTTTACCCATCTGTTTCCACTAAACCAGAGTAAGTTCAAAAACTTTCTAAAGAGTCTTGTATGAGTTGTTCTGGTGTGTACCTGTCCCAGTGTTAGCTCCACCCCTCCCAGGTAGTCATCATCGCCGAGGTCAGCGCTAGTGTTGTCGATATCATAGATACCCAGCTTCAGATTCTGAACCGTCTCAAAATTATAATCCACTTTGAGTCGCTGACTGAAGGCCGGATTGCAGGAGTTCTTTACACGCTCGGTACGACCCAGCTGTCACAGAGAGAGACGGGATGGTTTTTTATGTTTCATTCCTCTTACATCAAATAAAACAAAGTCCTGTGTATCCTGGAGTGTTTCCGCTATATTACCTCAGTCCAGGTGTCTCCTCCTGAGCTCTGCAGCAGCACGCACAGAGGATCAGACTTTGATCCGACATCTTTATTCAACAGGTCAGAACAGGAGACACTCAGCTCCACTTTAGTGACGCAGTCCGCCATCTGGGGGGGGTACAGAGAGAGATTTTCAGATCAGGATTCAGTTCATAATATATGTTGATACAGAACAGCTGAAGTATCAAGGACAGATTGTATAGCTGAAAAACAACTGTTATTTGGTTAGAAAACTGTTCAGAAAGCAGGAGTCTGCAATAAGCTGAATATATTTTCTGTGTTAAGTAGAGCTTTAATTCAACAGCTGAACTAAAAAAAGGGTCTTTTACCACAGGAACAAAAACACAAAATGCAGTACCTGTCAATGCTTCTCTTTTGTCTCCTTTGAGAAGCTGTAATAATTGTTACAGTATATGGCTTTTGCATTTGGAATACAAGAAATGTATTTTTACATTTTGTACTAACCTTTATCGTTTAGAAATACTTTCAAATAGTTTATAAAAACATTTAGTAGTGTTTTTAAATGTTTATATTTATATAAATCTGAAGTCAGATTTTACATAATTACAACTGTTATTCACTATACTGACATCCATTGTCTGTTTATATACCAGCATCCACATATGAGTGAACACAGAGTTAATGGTTGATAAATATAGCAATAAAAACTGCTTACAACTATGTTATAATCTGTTATAAACCGTTTAACAGTTTCAGTTGACAGAACGCACTACAGTACAGAGGCAGCTTGTAGCTCAGCTGAGGTAAAACTAAATCCAGGTACTTTCAACAGCAAGAAAAGAAAGAGCGGTCATCAAATCACAACAAGAACAACAACCAACACAAACCACCATTTAATACCACATCCATAACACACCAGTGCTCTGGGACATCAGGAGGAATTACAGACAAACAGATGGACCAGATAATTAGAGCTGAAACAATAAGTCCATTAATCGATCCACTGAAAATTAATCAGCAACTATTTTGGTATCTGAGTCATCTTTGGGGTTTGGACTGTTCAAACAAAACAAGGGATGGGAAGAAGCCACACTGGGCTTTAGGGAATAATGATGAACGTTGATTAGACCAAACAACTGAGGAATGATGAATGAAAATAATAAGTAGTTGCAGACCATTTCAATGCCAATACAAACATATATTAACCAGGAAGTGACAGCTACTGACTTTAACACTGAATCCAAACAGAGTTTCTTTAGGATTTCTTCCGTCTGCACTAAAAAAAAAGTCAAATGTCACAGTTACTTCAATGCTGCACCACAGAAACAAAGTCATGAATAGTCTGTAGTGAAGGAGAACATATGATTTTATCAGTTTTGCTAACAGGTTCCTTCCACATAGCAAAGCAGGTGATAGGTGAACTACTGTGCTGATGAGAACTTGCAGTGCCTTAAACCAACAGTGAGTAAGAACAGTATAAATAGGCACAAACAATACGTAATTTGTTAAACAATGAATAGAGGAAAAGGCAGCTAGGCTAATTTATGCAGTGTAAAATACCACAGGCGTGAGCTAAAAATGTTGACTAACAGATTTTACAGTTATAGCCCCCAGGTCATCTTGGTTAGAGGTGAACTGAACATGCGAGAGCCTGGATGAAGGGGAGCCACTGCTGTAAAGGAAAGAGGTGCGCTTTATATATAACACAAGACAAAACTAGGCCATCATTACGAAATAGAATGCGGCAAAAAATAATTGTCTTATCTCAATTATCTTGTTTTCTTAATTGTGGGAAGTCAAAATTGTAATAGAAAATAAAATTTTACTAATTGGCCAACCTTAAAGTAATGTCTTAAAAATGTCTTGTCCAACCAACAGTCCAAAATCCCCAAAAAATGATTTTACAACAACATAAAACAGAGTAAAGCAGCAAATCCTCACACTGAAGAAGCTGCAACAAGAGAATGACTGAAATTCTGATAGATAAATGACTTAAACAAGTATTTAATTAAAAAAGTTCTTTATGTCACTTAAAATAAAAATTATCTGACAAAGCTGACTTAAACACAGCCATCAATGTATACACCCATAAAGGTACCTGTACACAAACCGCTTCAAAGACACTCTGTAATCCAAACTTCCTCTTTTTTTCCCAAAAACTTTGCTGGGATCCTGCAAGTATACCTGACTGTTTACTGGCTAAATTAAATGAAGTGTTGCTGAGTGGGTGCCACGGATGTACCTGTGACTATATTCTTAAGTTAACGAACTAAGCAAGCAGCACCTGTAGGAAACACCAACACGAGATTGAAAGAAGATTAAAGGTGGGGTATAAGATTCTGGAAAAAAACTAATCCAATATACTTTTCAGATTCTACAAATATCTCCTCATGGTAAACTAGTTGCCTGTTCTGTATATGCTAAAAAATGTAGTGTTTGTACACAGCCCAGAATCTGCCAAACAATACTATTTCAGCCAATCAGTAACAGCTGCCCATCTTGGTGTTTTGGAGCCAGAAGTGAAATATTTGAACAAGAGGGTGTAGCTGGAGAGGGATTCCCATTGCTATGCCTGACAGCTCACCCTGGTAGCTGTCAATCACAAGGTAGCCACGCCCTAAAGCTTACTCTACTTCATCTATTCTCTAAATGGGACCATAATTTAGAAAATGATCATGCTGTATTGAAGAAGACTTCAAACTAGCAATTGAGACCATAACGCATTAGAAAAGTGTTAACTGAGTTAATAAATCAAGTTTAAAGAAGGGTCATTTTCTCATATACTTCAATTCAACCTGACTTCTTTTTGCAACCAGTGAGGTCGCCCCATGCTGGCTGTTAGATAGAATGCAGGTTTAAGGCACTTCCATATTGGCTTTGCTTTTCTGACCCACAGGTCACCGCTTATGGGTAACATGGGTGTTGCTATGTATCAGAGAACCAGTCAGTCAGTATTGTTTTGTCTGAAGGACAGATGTGAGTATTCCTATCTGGAGCTGGTGTGCCGGCACTAAGAAACCATCTTATCCACTCTTATTTGGCTGTTGACTTTATATATCAAAACGATTTCTCCAGAATCACATAGGCTACCTTCAAATGAGGCTGCAAAACCTGTTTAACCAGCAAAGTAAAACACACACCCTTCTCAACTCAAATCAATTCAGTGGGGCTTTATTGGCATGGGAAACAGATCTTTACATTGCCAAAGCAAGTGTGAAATATATTTTTAAAAAAAATATACATATATTAGAGCTGCAACAAATAATTGATTAATCGACTGAAAGAAACGCCGCACATATTTGCCAAATCTTCTCTGACAAAGCCAAACAGCATTCTTTACCGTTGACTCTTGAAGTCTGAAGAAACAAGACGTATTAGCAATTTAATAATTTATTAATTTAACAAACAGGAGCGTCAATGGCATGTAGTAGACCCATACACGGGCACAAAAGCCTGGCACCTCCGCATCAGTTTGGTCACACACTGCTGTGGTTTGGCAACCTATTAGTCAACCGGCATTTGTAGCAAGTAAAAAAATAGGAGATAATTATTATAATAATTCCACCAAAATAATTTGGAAGGAATAATTGACAAAACACAAATTATGTTTTGTTTGTTTTTTATCATTATTTATGATTTTTTTCAAGCCAAAATTTAAAACATTTGCTGTATCCACCTTCTTAAATGTCAGGGTTTCCTGCTTTAGTAAATTATAGTAAATGAAGAGTCTTTGGTCTTGGGACTGTTGGTGTGAACAAGTTAGCAATTTGAATAGTCACTTTGGGCTCTGTGACATTGTGAGGAGCATTTTTAACAGTTTTTGACACAATCGTGATCATGTACATAGAAGTTAGTTGCAGGCATAGTAAAACATAAAAAAATAACAAACACACACACACACACATACACAGCACTGTGTCAATCTAGACTTTGTAAGTCACCTTATCAGAGCAGTTCTTTTTAATCTTCTTCAGACCACAGGAACAAACACCAAAGAGGAAGGGAAATAACGTTACTCACAGTCCGGAGCACCTTTTCAGTCACAGTAAACACACCTGCGAGCACTAACCGTTACCTGGCCAATGTATTAGGACTTTTTACTAAGATTAACCACGTTTGGAGTTAATATTTTAACTGTTACTGAGAAATAAAACTGCCCTTCGTATCCGTTCAGCTAACAGGGAGCGGCAGACAGATAGGATGGGCAAGCAGCTACACAACCGCGCTCTGATTGGACAAGACTTGTGTCAGTCACGCCCTTTTAGTTCATGGTGAATGTGTGACGTTTCCAGATTGTGTAATGCTAAAGATGCTCTGTCAGCAACCAAGGTACGACTTCCGACGCGACTCCTTCAGAATAAGAAGCAGCATGGCAACAAACCCTTTCAAATTCGTTCCTTCCAGAGCAGGATTACTTGTATTTAAGAATCTTGTTGGAAGTGCTTTCATAATTTGGATTCTTCATACACAAAGTGTCAAAAAGTGACAATTTAAAGAAACTCAGTCTACCAACATTATATCAGTATGGCTACAATTTGCATTGCAAGTTACCTGGGCCATAAAGCCAAAAAGAGGAGGTCAAAACTCCTATACCACTTGCAGTATAAAGAACAACTTTGTTGTTCCTTTCTCCGTGCACCATGGAAGTATGTCGAGGTGTGCCAGAAATTCTTACTTTGCTTGCATAAAACCAGTAACACAGAGGGTGGCAGAAAACAATAAAATAAAGGGTCCAAAGTATGTATGATTAGGCAGGCGGATTATTTTTTTTCATCAAAATCCATGGTCCTTCCAGTCCATCATTGATATCGCTTTAAATAGTCCTTAAGCCATCACTCTTGGGTAAAGCATGCAGGTTCCTGTTATTTACATTGCAATAAAATAATGTTTTTAACAGATAAAACGTGAGTGCAATAAAATCAACTACAATCCAAAATTACATATTTTCAATCTCTTGGCCAAACACACACTAGTAGTATTCTGACAAATGACTCATACAGCAATCAAATGAAAGCAGATAACAAGGTAGTTTAATGATAAAGTACAGACCAGCAGCAGCATTTGTATTTGATTAGTACATTAACATATCAAGTTTTATAGCACAATGTTTAATTTAGAAACTGCTCTGGCAGGATGACTGTTATTAAGTGAAGCCTTTACATTAAAAAAAAAATCATGTTAATTATTTTGACTAGATAAGTTTGTGACACATGGCTAAAACCTCGTTAAAATGCTAGTAAGTGGCCTTTAGTTAAAACTGTTTTTGTCAAACTATTGTTTTCAAGGTCAAGAATGAATTTCCGCACTCACTTCAAGCCTGCTTATAAAGTAGGCCCTAAATTTCTGTGCCTTTATGTTGAAGGGCAGACACTCACGCCGGAAGTACTGTTGCTAAAGCAAAAAGCACTGAGCGTAATGATGAGCTGTACTGAAATCAGAAGTAATTGAGAACAGAAGTGCAAAGATGGCAGAGAAAACTCTACACAGCATGAGCCAACCTCAGCAAGATCAATAGATTTTCATTTTTATTCATCGTTTGCAGTAGAACCACAGTGGAGTCAGAAAAAGCAGCAGAGCGTCACATCACAAATGAGAAACAGAAAAGGAAAGACCAATGCACAGAAAAATACAGTCCTGAGAAGGAAAGAAGGTACATAATGCACAGAACCATAATGTTCTCTTAAACCCTAAAAATCTCTCTCTCTCACACACACACACAGAGCTGCTGCCTCAGGTGACATATCATCCTCATCCTCTGATGATCCACCTCCCTGGAAAAACAGCTCACATCCTTGAACAACTCTTAAATTCTGCTCCACCCTTCACTTTATCCATTTTACCAACTCATTCTCATACACAAAACTTTTAAAATCTAGTAGTGATCCTGAAGGTCATCGTGTAGTTGAAAAGTAGGCACAGCAATATGAAACTGGGTTTATTCTCCAAACTACTGGTCTGGACTGAGCTACTGTGAATTCCAGGACCTGCACTATAGTTATGATGAGAATAATTTAAAAAGCTTAAAAACAGTTTTATAAATCTGCTACTTTTCTTGGAAATAGTGAAAACATATCAAAACAATTCAACCACATCTACAGGCCACTACCTACTATCTAAACACTGCAGTGTATAGGCACCATCTACCATCTATTAGTCAAATGTGATTTAGTGCCAGAGGTTATCTCAAGGCACTTTTCATGCGGAGCATTTCTAGACTATACTCTTTATAATATTATGTATCTAAACGCTACCATCTTCAGGCCACTTCCTACTATCTAAACCCTGCCGTGTATAGGCACCATCTATTATTCAAATGTGATTTAGTGCCAGAGGTTATCTCAAGGCACTTTTCATATGGAGCAGTTCTACACCATTCTCTATAAAAGTGTGTATCTAAACTTTACCATGTACAGGTCACTGTCCTCCATCTAACACTGTCATGTATAGGCTACCATCCTTCACCTAACAATGCGTGTATAGCCTACCATCTACAGGCCACCATCTACAACTTAGTACTGTTGTTTATAGACTAACCTCTACTACTGCCATGTATAGGCTACCATCTACATCCATCCAACACTTCATGTATAGGCTACCATGTACAGGCCACAACTTATCAAGAACCTAACAGTGTCTTGTATATGCTACCATCTACAGGTCCCCATCTAGAACCTAACACTGTTGTTTATAGACTACCCTCTACTACTGTCATGTATAGGCTATCATCTACATGCATCCAACACGTCATGTATGCTACCATCTACAACCTTACACTGTCTTATATAGGCTACTCTCTACCATCTACTACGGTCATGGACAGGCTATCATCTACAGGCATCTAACACTTTCATGTATAGGCTACCATCTACAGGCCGCCATCTACCACTGCCATGTATAGGCAACATCTACTGACCACAATCTACAGTCTACCACTGTTATGTATAGGCTACTATCTACAGGCCACCATCTACTACTGCCATGTATGGGCAACATCTACTGACCACAACCTACAGTCTACCATTGAAATTTATAGCCAACCATCTAATGACCACAACCTACAGTCTACCACTGTTATGTATAGGCTACTATCTACAGGCCACCATCTACCACTGCC
>JAPMOB010202236.1:0-13108 GCA_029875015.1 Lepomis gibbosus
ATATAATATATATTATGTAAGGCACCTTAACAAAAAGTATCTCAAATGCTTCCCTTGTATTTGAGTTGAATGATTTTTCAGTGTCCGTTGTTTGAATTTGATTGCACCCAATGACATCTCCTCCTCTAAGTCTTCCCTTTCATCTTGCCCTTTCTTACTAAAGACTACATTGTGAAAAATGCAGGGAGCTGTAATGACTACAGGGATTTATTTCAGGTCTACTGTTGGAAGGTAGTGGGTTCTCTACTTTTCTGCTTTTTTGAGAGGCCTAAATGCCCTTTCAATGGCTTGCTGAGCTGCAGATGGCAGTGAATCTTTTTTGTCTCTGGGATTAGTGCCTATATTTTCCTCTTAAAAGGTGATAAGGAATGCCCTGGGTGAATGTGCAGTCTCTGGACATTTTGTAATATGATGATGGATTTTATGCAGAATCCCTAAAAATGAATGTAGAGAAAAGGCAGGGAATATTGCTTTTGATGGAAAATGGGATGAGATGGGTGAATTCAAAAAGAAATTGGACAGTAAGAACAAGTGCCACTGGTGATAGTAGAATGACGGGAATGCATTTTTATGAGACAATAAGGTGATTTATAAATTCGCCCATCCATCTTTCCATTCATCCATTTTTAGTTGTTTATCTGGCTCCAGTTTGCAGTGGAATCAGGCTTTGAAAGTGTTTCTGATGTGCTAGTCCCCTGTTCCTCTGAGAGGAAATTTGAGATGTGCGATATGTGAAGTTTATGGGGTAAATTAACTGCATTTTAACCCCTTATTGAATTATTTTTGACAATGACCATGTTTTCTACAACATTCTTTGTGAAAGCAGTGCTGTTCCACATTCAGTTTTGCATCTCCAGAGCTTCACACGCAAAGACAAATTGATTTGTTTTTTTATTACTTTCCTGAGTTATTTTCTAAAACTCTTCATTAATATTATCCATATATTATGGTAGATTCAGAATAACACACTTGGTCAAAGCTGGTGCAACGCATTTACCAATTCATACATATTTCCTCGTCCACCGTTGTCTAATTTAAATAATACAACTATAACCGCAATTGTTTGCTGACCTAGGTTAGCAGCTGTTACCTGTTTATCTCTATGGGTAGGGTCATTTCATTAATTTTTAGAAATCTTTTTTTTCAAGAGGCATATTTAGCAAAGTTTTTATAAAGTTATGAAAAATAAATCTGTAGGTGTGATTCTGTGTGTGTGCACACAGAGATGTGCCTGGGATAACTACTGTAACATCCACTGGTAATTGGCCATAACGTCTAATTATCTAGACCAAACAACCTGTCACTATTTTAAACAAGACTTACACAGAGAGTAGAGTTATTAGTCTCACTTGTGATTTCTGTCTGTCATTACAGCTCCCGGCTATTGAAAAGGTCTCAGAAAAAAGATTGCTTGAATAGAGTGAGAAAACTGTTTTGTCTTTAATTACACTGGTAACAAAGTGATCACATTTCTGACTCCACTACTCCAGGCACAGGAAAGTCCTCAAGAGAATAAGAGCCATGCTGTTGTTATCCTTCTGTAATTCAGCTCTAATAACACCAAAGACAACCAAAGTGTTACAAAAATACCCTATAGATTCAAAGAGGAATCTTTTTAGCTATCTTACGTGTGCTGCCAAGGATATGGGCATCAACTGTGAGCTATTCCCACAGGCCCTGTCCCATTAGCCGTATCCCAGTCTGTAATGCTGCTAATGTGTATTTAGCTGTAGGCTGTTTGAAATAAACATGTGCTGCTGCTATATTTGTCTCATTCTTCTGAGAAGGGTAAAAAGACATCAGTCATTAACTAAACAGAACAACTGAAAAGATGCAGTGCATGATTATTAGCGGTTTGCACTACTATTAACATGAATGAAGCACACAGGCTGTATGTATGTGAAAACCATGTTATCATCACTGTCTTGTTACTGCTGTTTACATTCTCCCAGATGCAAATCCAAAAATACAGAATTATTTCCTGGGTGTATACATTCATGTATATATGTAAACTGGATAGCTCTATATTTGATTTGTTACCCTATCCTAATAAAAATTTAATTATCTGTTATGTTTTACATGTGTAGCATGAACGGACTACAAACCTTCATTCCATTGTACAACCTTGTGTTGTATAATGATAAGTAAATTATCTTGATACCTTGAAGCCTTTATGTGATATTGCATGTCTGTTTTTATCATTTAGAATTTCATGTTTTTATAAATGAAGGACATTAGCAGAAGTATCTGGTGGAGTAAGCCTCTAATTACCAAGCATAACCTTTGTACATCTAATTTAAAATAACCCCCATGATGAGAAACAGCTGATTTGAAGAGAAGCTGTGATTAATGAAGGCAATGCTCTGCAGCACAACCAATGGCAATTTAATACATCCAGTCATGCCAAGCTAACCCCTTTCCTCATTTCAGATCTCAGCAATTAGTTCCTGTTAAAATCAAAAGAAAATTCCAATCTGCATCATTATTGCATGGCTTTATGTCAAACAGTGTTTTGGTTTCAGTTGATGGCATCTGTGGAGCACATCATAAAACCTTGATCAAGCTTAAAAGAATGATGGTATTTCACATGAGGCAAATCCTTGCCCTAAGTTAAAATGCAAGTGGCTCTCCGACACCCATGTATATTTAAATTTATGGAGAAATAGAAGATGGTGTTCTTTATCTTGTTTAATTGTTAAGAAGTTGCGGAAAATTTTCAAAATGTACATTTAGGTGTAAAATAGAAACATTTTAACAAAATGAAAATTGGTGTAACGCTGCTACAAGATACTTTATAAATCCATCTATCATAATAGTAATACTGCTGGCAGCAATGATTGAGATCAAAGAAGGTGCCGAAAAAACGCAACATTTGACATTTTCAGAGGAGAAGAATAGACGCAGATGACTTTAAGTGATGAAAGAATTTGAACTTTGATATAATTGCGGAAACGCGAACTTGATTTGTGTCATTATATGTTGACCACTGGGTGAAATGTTTAACCTACCTGCAACATTTTGTGTTTCCAAGATTTAAAGTTTAAGCTGCACTCTTTTAGAAAAATAAGACTAAAGAGTCACAGGACCAAAATAAGATAGAGAACTACTATGATCTGAACACCCCTATTGTCAGCAAGTCTGTCTCGTCCACCTGGGGATTTGAACCCTGGACCTTTAGATCTCCAGAGAAAGTGACTTAGAAACTGAGTTACTAATGAGAGATTGCTTCCACACACCTTCTCACAAGTGGAGGTAGTGATGTCTCATGTGCAAGACATGGATAGTTTTGTCAGTTAAAACTTAAAACACTTACAACTGTCGGTTTTTGGGGTGTGTTGTTAATTATTTTGGTGGGACTTGATATCGGCCATCTGGAGAACGACTCTGTCAAGTTTGGTAGCATTTGAAGAAAGGCTTGGGAAGATATAGATGTTAATTGAATTAGCATATTCTGAAAATTATTGAATGACTGACTTCTGAATTGGCCACAGGTTGCAGTGAGAGAAACGTTAGTCACAAATCAGTGGTCGTGCTGAAAAAATTTCAGCTCTCCAGGAAGTGCGTGTGATTTTCTTAGATTTTTTGAAGTTAGGTATGACAAATATCTAGAAATTTACATTTCTTGTAATAAGCCACGCTCACTTTGCACAATCATTACCAAAATTTATACATTGACTGAGTAGTGACTCGAGATCGTACAAACCGAATTTCGTACAAATCCATGCAGCGAATTACGAGGTATAACGTTTTGCAAGAGTCTGAGCAGACGTGTAAAGTTTGGTGACAATAGCTTGAGCCAATTTTGATTGAACGGGCATTTATGTAAAATTGTATGTAAATCACAAAAGTATAATATTTTGGGGGGGAAAAACCAGATTGACCTATCAAAATTCTTTTGATAACTTTTGATTAGCGACATCCGTAGATGATCCTTCCAAAGTTTCAGGTCGATTGGCGAAACCGTCTGGGATGAGTTTGCAAAAAAAAATTTTGAGAAAAGTGATAAAAAGTCACTTAATTTGACATTTTTAGAGCATAAGACCATTGGAGCAAAGATATAGATGAATCCAGAGATTAAAACAATGAAAATTTGACTTTAAACAAACCTGTTTTCGAGATAATTGCTACCCAACCTACATAGAGTTTTTGACCAGCAGTTTTTGCTACCCAAACACTTTTAGCAGAGAAAAAGAAAAAAGAAAGAAGAAGAAGAAGAATCAGAACAAAACCAATAGGCCTCCAGCAACTTCGCTGCTTGGATCCCTAAATACAAACAAACAATACAAACACAGTATCTACACACATGGTCAGAGCCTGCTGCAAGTTAGTTACAGCTAATGTCCTTTGTGTCTAGATAAGCAAGAATAAACACAGACTGCAACACTTCAGTGGTCAAAATCATGCCAAAAAATTGAAAAACACCTTTATTTGGCTCTTATAAGTTAGTGAGCCTACAAGGAATAGGTTTCAGTTGAGCTCTGTGGATCGCCCTGCCACCAGATCTGCCTGCAAGCTCCCTTGTGCCAGCCTGGCTCCAGAATGGGCCCCTACTCTCCTCAGTATGGTTACCTTGCTTTACCTTTGGTCCCTCCTGACATAAGAGCCAATAAATTGCTCTGTCTGGGCCTTCACTGTGGACCAAGAGCTTAATGCTCCTCACACTCATGCTCGCAGGGTCATGAGGGCACAGAAATCGTCTCCACTGTGATAAGATGGCAATTCCAGGTGGAGGTTTTATAATGTTTTGTAAATCCCTTGAATTTTTTTTCTTGCCTTCATGTGGAGAAAGAGGGTTTAAATATGGTGGTTAACCTGAAGAGAGTAAAGACTGCTGTGGGAGATCCAAATCAACTTTTCCTGGCGATTTTATCACAACCCGGGTTGACCTAGATCTGGGGAATATCTACAGGAGAAAAATAAAGTATTTTGACTTTGACTTTAAGACCTTCATCGCCCGTTAAATTGACATGATACCACAGTATATTTTACTACTATAATACAAATATGATAAAGATGCTTTCTGGTACATGCATGTACAAAACACCAACCTTGGAGTGATTAATATTTGGCTCCTATGTCTGTGTATTCATGGTTCAGAAGTTAACCTTTATTTAAAAAATCCCTTTTTGGCATATTTGAAACTGTCTTGACAGAACTATATGAGCCAGATAATCTGTGAAAAATATCTGGTTCCTCTGGCTCCTCGTACTGCTCCTAATGCCATTTGCAAGAATCCACCATGTCCAAATCACAACAGTCAATCAGAGTCAGGAGGTGTCTTTAACACAGTGTCAATCACTGCTCATGCACACACTGCGCAACTCCCCTCCTTGCACAAACTCTCAATGACTGAGAAAAAAACACGTAATGAAAGATCTGGCCATCTCTCAATTTCCAACAACAGTATAATAATAATAAAACACGTGTGAACATGTCCTAGCTCCACAAGGACATTCGGGCTCATTATGGTGCGCTCATATTGACGAGTGGCAGGCAAAACAGTGGGGAAAATTTTTTGAGGGGGGACAGTGGTGGACTAGCCTTTCATCCTGCAGTTGAGATGTTGTCACAGCTGCCTCGCTGTAAAGAGAGAGCCCTACTGAGGGTAAGATTTCGAAAGGCAACCGGCTCCTTCTTGTGGATTTGGTGGGAGGAGCTTAGCGGAGTGATAAAAGCAGCGAAAAGAGAGAGACCTTGAAGGTTTTGCAAATCTATGTTCACTTGTTACCAACTGCTGCTTTAATGAAGCTACAGTCAGGAGGAAATTAGATTAGCTTTAGCGATGCACAGATCTGGTCTACTTAAGAAGGTTAGTATTGCAGCTTAGTATAAAGACTGAAAGCGGGAGGAAACAACAAGCCTGACCCTATGTACAGTAGAAAAATATGACAACCAACATCTCTTTAACTTATGTTAAAGAGGTCATATTATGCTGAAAACAGGTCATTTTATTTTATTATAGCCTTTACTTCCACAGCCTATCTGGGTCACTTTGTACCAAGTGTCATAATGCTAGTATGGCATCCCTCAAAAACACAGATGGAGAAACACACTGAGCTGCAGCACACACAGTGGCAAGACATACGCCTCCTCTCACCCCCACCCTCCTTACCAAACAGTGCACGTTAAAACAATAACAATGAAAGATAAATTTGTTACAAATTAATGATTCACCACTGTGAAACTCCTTGCTCCAGTCTAGGATGCAAAGCTGGTTCAGGTTGTTCTGCCTGTGTTTTGGGATTATGTATGACTGAACCAGAGCCATGTGGTTACCAAAGCGGCTTTGTTTGAGATCATACTACATGCATGTCAGGACCCACCCTAGTCTGATTCTGATTAGTAGGTAGTACTTACCTAAGTACTGCGCATGTGCAACTCTTAGCAAAGATTTTATAGAAGGGAGATTAGCTAGTAGCTCAGTAGCTAAAACGTTCAACATGCGGATGAAAAGATATGCTGCAGCAACGTGCAGTATGACAAAAATGTGGTGTTTTTTTGAAAATGAAACAATGTAAACCTATTTTGGTTCAATTACAAGTCAGAACCTTAAATTAACATAATATGAGCTCTTTAACATGTTGCATTTTGTTTGTGTAATTTGTCCACATAGGAATGTAAAAACATCCATTTGTTGTTTAAGCAGAAGTTATGTGGCTTCATGGGAGTTTTGTTCTTGGCAAACAACAGTTGGATGCAATGACTTCCTTTAGTTTTGTCATCATAGTGAGGCTGTCAAGCAACCAGCACTTCTTGCTGGAGACATAGGACAGATGGTTAAACTGTTGTTCACACAAACAAGTTTAACAAGTGTAATCACATTACTTTTCTTTAAAGTTTGTATGGCAGTTATATAGATCGTTTTTTTTGATAAACAGTTTTTTTTAACATGCAAATGTGGCTTCCAACACTTGCAGAAAGTGGGAGAAGACAGAGGAGTACTCTGAGGAAGGGAAACTAACTTTGCAGAGATTCATGATCTTTCTGAGTTTCCCACATGGAAAGATATAAAACAAGATAAATGTGCTGACCAGTGACCAGTGAGTCACTGTGCCACTGGTCTGTTTTAACATCCTAAATAGCATTTCCGTGCCTAAAATGCAATACTGCATGTTTCATTTTTGACTCACAAAAATGTGTGTTGCAAGCAGGAATGATGTCAGCCTTTGTATGGAAGGTGGAGAGAGATTAAAGGTGGCCTCTGATGACAAAAGTAACATCTGATCCTGTTAACCCTCCCACAATTTGTCCACTGCTTTGTCAAGCGGGGTTCAAAGGCTTATGAGACAATAAAAACACAACCTGCTAAAAGAAGATTGTCAGTCATATATGCCATCCCTGCCTTTCCACCCAAGAGTGATGATATGAAAATGAATAAATTGTGTTTTGGTGGAATGCTCTTCATTTTATGTGTGTTTCCATCCATGCAGTTGTCCCACATCACTCTTATTAGAAGTGCTAAACACTAATAGTTTGACACAAATGTGAGTGTTAACAGCCTCAAAATCAAACAGAAGCTTCTTATGAAAGAAATAAGCATGGATAACACAATACTACAGCGTTGTACAGTGCAACTGCTGGGTAATAAAAAAAAAAACCCTGAGAAGCTGATTCATGGTGTTGCATCCTCTCAGCGGCTGCTAGTCAAAATATTTCAGAGACATTTTCCCTTTAGAAAAGTGTAATTGATGTTCAAACAAATTTTTATCACAATAAACAAAGCTGATCCACAGCATAACAATGTTATCGTACACAGTACACAGCAGACAGAATCATTTGAGATATTTGACTTTATATAGCAGCTGATTATATGGAGTCACACCAAGGGTAGCCGTGTATTTCCCTGAAACCATAATCTTTCAAAGGCACTTTTAAGAACAAAGGTGTTGTTGTTATCAAGTCACAAGCGCAAATATTCCATTCCAGACAAAAGCAACACAACAAAAGAGGCCAATATGATGCTCAAAACGTCCATGGCATTTGTGATGTGCATTGATACTGATAATACGGTTAGCAAAAGATGTGACCTTAAGATTAATGTGTGTATGTATGTACGTGAGTCCTTGGTGGGGAGACTTACAGGTGCTTGAGATTATCTTGAGTATCTGAAAGGTCAACAAGGTTAACTTTCTTTTTTAGACAAACACATCAGTCAGTCTTATTGAAGAAAATAACAATAGTGTTATTTTAGAATTCTTGTTCAGTCTCTGTCAGATAGACATGGTGCAGTTTTGAGGCTGTACTTTGTGGGACCATTGGGTTTGATTGCATAATGTAATAAGGTATTTGCTGCAATACATACAGAACACTTGCTGTGCCGGTTTTAAACAAGACTTAAAAAGTTTTGACAGCAGAGAAATAACTGGGATCAATAAACTTTTAATTTTAAATGAAAATACCCACCAACATAATGGATAGCTGCTTGTGCACATTCTTTACTGTTAGCTGAAAATTTATGTAGCATATGTCCATTAATAAACAACCATCTCCTATTGTATTTAAGTAGCAAAGTGCATTGCTTCTACTGCATTATTATAAATGAAGATTACAACAGTTAGAGCACACATTTTATAATCTATAAAAACTGTTAATATGTAAGGATGTGCTCCCTGAAAAACCATAATTGGAGATTTGCTCAACTAAACTTTCTCCCCTTTTCAAATTAGCAGACACTGGGTAGGATGGAGGGCTCATGTTAATCAGAAAATTCTGCAGACTCACAGATTGAGTCTCTTTCTCCTTTTACATAATAATAATAATAATAATAATAATAATAATAATAATGATAATAATAAATCTTATTTCTATAGTGCATTTTAGGACACAGGAAGACACTAAACAGTAAAACCAGAAGTTATGTATATTTAAAACAGATTAAAAACATAAATAGCATAATATAAAATGTATAAAAGTAGATGGGGTGCGGAAATACATAAGAGCAAAGGGGCAACCATATAAATAACAAAATAAGAAAGAGCAGCAGGTGTAATATAACATTATTTGAGGTTAAAAGTTAGTCTAAAAAGGTGGGTTTTGATCAGTGATTTGAAAGAGTCCATGTCGCTACAATCTCAGATGTGTATGGTAAGGAGTTCCATAGGGAGGGGGCTGCAATGGTGAAAGCTCTGTCACCCCAGTTACAGTGTACCTTTGGAGAAACAAAAATGGTCCTGATTTGTGGTGAAAGGAGGTTAGTGTCAGAGGAGTGGAGGTTGCGGGAGGGATTGTGGTGGTGGAGCAGGTCTGTGAGGTAGGAAGGGGCCTTGTTATGAAAGGCTTTATGTGTGAGGAGGAGGATTTTGTACTGAATGTGTTGGGGAACAGGGAGCCAGTGAAGATTCTGGAGGAAAGGGGTGATGTGGTCACGGGTGCTTGTGTGGTGAGGAGGTGGGCAGCAGAGTTTTAGATATATTGAAGTTTATTTAGGGCTTTGGCAGGTGAACCATAGAGAATGCTATTGCAGTAGTCAATTCAGGATGTAATGAATCTGTGGATCAGGGTTTCAGTAGCAGATAAGATGAGTGATGGGCGGAGACGGGCAATGTTTTTGTGGTGAAAGAAGGCAGTCTTGGTGACATGATTGATGTGGTGTTCAAAAGTGAGGTTGCTGTCAAAGAAGAAGGTTGCGAATATGTGGGGATGGATACAGGGTGGAGTTGTTGAATGAAAGGCTGAAGTTGTTTGTGTTTTTTGTGAGTGATTTGGGGCCAATGATAATCATGTCAGATTTATTGATCATGTCAGATTATAGTTGTAAGTTGATTTGCATCCAGGTTTGTATGTCGGTGAGGCAGTTGGTCAGAGTTGCAGAGGTAACTGTGGTGATGGATACTTGCCACAATCTTGCCACATGCATTTTACTAGTTAGAAACCAGAGGAGTATGTTTTACCTGTACTTCTGTGACTCCCATCTCTGTATACTAGCATCAAATTGTACAAAACACTCTGGATTTATGCATAGTTTTTCCACATAGAACAGTGTTTGGTTGGCCAACCATTTGGAAACTACAGGCCTACAGGCTTCATTGGTATTTCTTAAAAAGCAGTCCCTATTCTAAGCTAAACTCTCCCAGCTTTTCACATTTAAGAAATAATAATTATTTTATTAGCATTCAACAACTAAAGCTCATGTAAGGCTTTGGCAGCACTCCAATTACACTTACTCTTAGTGGTTGTCAATAAGGCTATCGTGGAGGAAAAGGGGGGGCAGGTGAGATGACAGGAGTGTAGAGAAAAGTTGCAGGTAAGATTTCAGACTTTGGACAACGTTATCTCATACATCCTTGTAATTTGAACATTTCAACATACATGTCCTCAGGTAACTCGAGTGCAACAAAATTTAAAAACTTGTCAAGAGTGTCATATAGTGGTTGTCAGTACAACCATCCAAGAGGGAGACAGAAAAATAGATGGAGTGACCAGATGCAACCAGGCAGGCTGTAGTATTGTCAAATTGCACATATAATTGGTATTTCAGGAGGGACTCACTTGACAGTCTCTGCCAAGTGAAAGAAAACGGTGTCAGTGTATCATATGGTGGCTGTCAATACTCTCTGAAAGGAGAGAAGAGTGGACTGGTAATGATTAAAGTATTATTAAGCAATATCTTAACATGGTGACTTCATATCATTTCAGCTCCTAGTGCCTACTTGAGTAGTTCAATTTACATTTACTTTGGGGGATGTTTGAGATCTTTCTATTAGCTCTCACCATTTATTACCACCAATAAAATGATGCTGGACATTGGCTTGGGAACCAGAGGGTCGCTTGTTCGAGTCCAACATGGACCAATGCCAATGGCGCCCCTTAGCAAGGCCCTGGACCCTTAACTGCCTCCTGGGTGCTGCACAATGGCTGCCCACTGCACTTAATTATTTTTATTATTATATGGACAGTAGGTGCTGTTTGATGGAATCATAGCCTCTTTTAATTCAAATACAATATATGAGATACAGTGTCTTTATCTGAAAATCAGAATCACTTAAAATTGTAAATGCAATTAAAATAGTGGCATGTCCTGTTCATTTGCTACCATTCAATTGTCCAATTTGCTAATCTATAAAGTTACACTAATTAGTTAATTAGTTGTCACGACTCCCTGCCCATGGCTTCTGCCTATTATTGGAGTGTGTGTGTGTGTGTGTGTGTGTGTGTGTGTTTTGGGTGGATGTGGTGTGTTTGACGTATTTCGGTTTTGTCTGTCTGTCTGTGTGCCATCTCTCTCTCAGTCTGTGTCTGTTAGAGGCTCACGCTGGCTTGGCATAATCCATAGACCTGTCTTGAAATTTCATAGAATATCAGAGTGAGTAAGACACTGGGTGGGGACTTGCCTGTTCTCCACTACAACAGGACAAATGCAACACACGGAGTGGCTGTGGAGGTGTCTGCTTCACCAGTGATAATGCTGATCCCAATGAGTATCAACAGCCGACTCCGCCACTTTTTGCTTATTATTATTCTGGTTCACCGGTATGCTTGAGTCACTTCTGGTCTGAACAACCATGCATATGAAAGTTCTAGCTGGCAACCCCTTGTGCAGAATACATAAACCAGATGCATGCCTATCACCGACCAGGAAGTGACTAATGCAGTGTATTAGTGAGGAAAGTTAGACATAAACATTTAACAAAAAGTTATGTTCAGGACTAATTTGTGGACTAAATAAAAATACTAGTAAATACTGAACTTAACAGAAAGAGATCTCTAAAGGATGTCAGCTGGATGTGTAAGTGTGGCAAGTCAAGTCATACTTTTATAAGCCAACAAGCCAGATTAAAAATGACAAATGCAACGTGCGAAATCTTGGTTAAGGTTGGGGAGTAATGGACATGCTTTAAAAAATGATGACTGTCAGTTGGGAACGGGAAACAAGCAGCTGTCCAATGTTCTGTGACTCATCCATTCACCTAACCTCCTCCATAGTTTATGATTTAATTAATTTTGGGAGGACAGTTTTGATAAGCTGATATAGTTCATCACTGCTGGCTGTTTGAAGTATTTTCTGCTCTTTAAACGGTACAAAAATGTCAAATGCAGCTTTCAGCATTAAATATACAGAATATACCTGTGATTTACGCATTAATTATTGACCAGCTTTTCATGTCTATGACTGTATAGGGTTGCACCCTCGAAGCATGTGCTTTGCTTCTCAAGGGAAATAGGCATTCACCTTCTCATTTCTCCCATTCTTTTCTTTCATTGCTGTAGAGTAATTGTTCCTTTAATAAAGTTTTCTAGGTTGGAGGGGATAAATATTCACAAGAATTATGTTGCAGGAGACAGTCTTGCATTAATGCTGCATCACTTTGAAGCATCACTCAAAAGTGTTCTGATTTAGTATGAAGTGAGGCAGAACATCCTTTGAATTGTTAGAACAACAAATGCGCACAAACATACACACAGACCTTACCGGACTGTTGCAATTATTTTACCCGGCTTGTGTTAATCGGATGAAATTTGTTGAAATACTGACTTGGACTTGCAGTACAAAGGACAGATTGCAGCATTTATTTAATTTTGCAGCCACTGGAACATAATCACCCAACCTGTCAGCACCGATGAATGTCAAAACATAATGGAATCATGACTTCCACAGTGCCTCCTGGTTTCCTCTCAGGACTTGCCATCACTGTGTACTTTGCTGTCAGAATCTGATCCAGTGTTATATGCCCAGACTGCTCCTTAATGCAGCAGGGTACAGCATTGACACTAATGGTCAAAGATTTCATCATCTGACTGAGCCTGTTCGATCAATAGATTTACAAGATTGCCCTTTTCAAATTATTATTATGTGGGAACAGTTAATCATAGAAATAGCCTATTTGAAGTGTTGCCTACAGAGATGGGGACTCGAGTTAGCGACTCGGACTCGAGTGCAACTTAAGTCGCACACTTCAGACTCGACTTGGACTCGTCCTTAAAAGACTTCAGACTCAGACTCAGACTCGAGGCGCGGGACTTGTGAACAATGTTTATTTTTAAGAAACGTCTAATGAGTTTGTGGTTATTCACCCCCTCCGTTACCTATAACCTATGGAGCTAGAATTGTGTCTTTATTGAATGCGAGAAAATAAATAATCTGAGAGAAAAAAAAAAGTTTAAGAGAAAA
>JAPMOB010202246.1:0-11795 GCA_029875015.1 Lepomis gibbosus
AGAGGAGAGGAGAGGAGAGGAGAGGAGAGGAGAGGAGAGGAGAGGAGAGGAGAGGAGAGGAGAGGAGAGGAGAGGAGAAGCTTTGCAGTTTCACATTATTGTATACACTGAGCTAACTCTAAGAATGGACAGGTCATAAAGATTTGAATGCAAACACCTATGCATATATTGTCATATTGAAAGGTGTCTGTACACCTGTATTCCAATTCAAGTTTCCCATTGTTTCCATACAACATGTGGTCATGGCAGATTAAGGGGCCAACACAAACAACCCGACTTCCCTTCCTATGTCCTGAAAGCATGTGTGTGTGGATATGTACAGTAGGAACTGGAAATGTGTACATGTTCTTGCAGGCTCCCAAAGGCCACAGCTTCCTCTAGAAATGAGATGCCTTTTTGTGGAAATCTTTCTCTGACATACTGAATGTCAATATAAAGTGTTTGTACCTGTGCCTTTAACACAGTTTGCCATGTTTTTCCATCAAAAACATCCAAAAAAACATCTACTGAATCCAGTTTTCTATCTTTTCCATTTAACTGAAATCCAAAAGCAGCACTATATGTTTATAAACTGTGTACTGTGTGTGTTTACTCTATTTGTTTAATAGGGACAGAGCATGTTAATGAACATCAGTATAAAAATACAAGATGTAAACATGCTGGAGTTTAGCAAGAAAGATAATTCACTTCCATAGTCCCCAGGTCCTCCATTTATGTGTGCACACATAATAGAGTTTTTAAATTAGACAATAAAACTGTGGGAACCAATGATCCTCAAGGTAAAGAAGAAGTAAAACGCACATACACAAGAAAAGAATACAAACTTAGACAAAAGATGAGACAGAAAGGGAGTTTTTAGGAAATGTATCCTCCCCAGAGAAAAGAGAGAATGAAAAGGACAAAACAAAATTACCTCCGTCCTGTGTCAACTCTGATAAAGAACAGAAAGTGTGTGTGTCCTTTTATCTGTGTATGTTTGCACATGTAAGGCTGTGTAAGTACCCTTGTGTGTGTGTGTGTGCACGTGTGTGTGTGTGTGTGTGTATGTGCACCCACCAGTCCAGTCTCCCACAACTCTGAGATGGATGCCAAAAGTTTCCTTGTTCTCTGTGGGACACTGCGAGGAGTTAGAGAGCAGACAGTGAGTCACACACACAGAGCAGACATACCACACAAGCACACACTCTCAGTTGTTGGAAAGTACAAAAAAAAAACACTCACAAACATGTGCAGCTAATACAAAGACACATACACACACACAACCCAGTGCACATATACAGTACATAGCTACAGCTCTTCATTAAATTCAACAATGCACACACGAGTGCACACACACATGCAGCCTTCCTGTTGGCAGACGCCATTATTAGCCTCAGGGGTCTGTCTGCTCTCTGTCAGTGTGATTCACTGCCCTCCTCCTCAAAGCTCCGTAACACACTAGGCATAGGCATGCACATATTGTAGCGTGTGTGTCTTCTAGTGTGTGAGGGTATGTGTGTGTGCATGAATGAGTGTTTGTCTATATCTATATGCTGTCTAAGGTTGTTTCTTTGTCATCTCCTTGTCTCTGGACTACATCTGACAACATCAATAAACAATGTGAAACAGAATATTACTGGACGACCCAGCTGTCACTCAAGTGTCAGCCAGCAGCTAAAGGGGTGGTTGAGAGAGAAGTGCATGTTCTTTGCTGGGGGGGAGGAAGTTTAAGGAACTGTGAGTGTGTGTGTATAGACGTGTGTGTGTGTATGTGTGTGTGTGTATGTGTGTGTGTGCGCGCGTGTGTGTTTGCATTCTGTCATGAGTGAGGAATGTGTTGCAGAAAGTCTTACTGTTGTTAGTGTGAAGGGGTGGTTCTCAAATGAAGAGACACCTGGACAGTTCAGAACAACATACTGAGAAAGAGAAGGACAGGGAGAGATGGAGAGACAGCAGGATGACAGAGGGAGAGAGGGGAAGAAAGAGAGGATTATCGCGGGGCTTAGTCACCTACTGCAGTGGATTTTATATTCTTCTTAAACATCATATGATTAAATAAATTATAAAGTGCACAAAAACAAAATGTTTGGCGATTAAGGCACGTTGTATGTTCTCACCTGTCCAGGACGAGCTTTGAAGTGCTTCTTCAGCATGCGCAACTCGATGACGTCACAGGGGTGCCTGATGACTGTCACTATAGTAACAGGATCACTGCTCCGGATGTAGCGGTAGAAACGCTCAGCACAGTAAAGACAGAGAGGACCGGACACCCAAAGCCATGTCTACAATACACAGGGAGAAACACAATGGAGCACTGATCAATCAATCAATCTTTATTTATATAGCACTTTTCATACAAATACATGTAGCACAAAGTGCTTCACACTACAGAGCTATTTCAGAACAATAGTATAAAAAAAAAAACAACGCGAAAACACTAAAACCCCAGGACTTCAGAATAAAAAGCACTAGAAAAGCAGCCCATCAATAGCAAAGTTTGATAAATAAATAATGTTTAAACTAAATCTAATAAATACAGCTCAAGTAAAAGCTTGGTTAAATAGGTATGTCTGATGACACCAGAACTACATTTGTTATCACACTGAGACTTTCTACATCAGTATGTTAACAGTGAATCAAACAAATAGGTAATAGAAGCACTTCAAATGGACAGTTTGATATCATGTTTGTTTTCCGATTGGATGGTAATGTCATTGTCTTCAGAGATCTCAGCACTTTAGTGAGTAAATAGTTGAAGTAAACGATGCCCATAGCTGCAAAATAAAAGTTGTAATAAAAGGTAGTTTTCCTCTAAGGCTGGACAGTGCTTCTCTATCTGCACATATGTCAATGTGCGCATTTGTTAAATTCGGTTACCCATAAGAATCACATATCTGAAGAGAGGTTTACATGAATAATTTCCACTCACAGCCTTTGTGAATCATATCTGCCCTTGTAAAGGTGGATTCTTGTCTGTTCTTCTACAAGCAGCTTAAGGTTGGTAATGATGAACGTCTAAGTCACGTAAACAAAATATTTCAGCACATCAGCCTCTACCGAGGTTATATTATGCCACATTCACTCCATTTTGGAAGGGAGAACATTCCAAAACAGTCACAACAGATAAGTGAAAATTAGGTGTAAATTACCCTTTTTATTGTGTTACATACTTAAAAAGAGTTACACATAAACAGATCATTTTTAATTAGCTAAACTGATTGCTGATGTAAATGCCAAGTAAACAGTTGTCAGAAATCCATACTCAAAGTTACAACAAGTAGTGTTTATACAGTCTGATCTAAATGGTCTTCTCTCCTATGTTTTCAACTTAAGAACAGTTGGATAAAAAGGTTGTATCAGAATAACCTTTCCAAGGTCCTTAATTGGCAAAAAAGGTTTGTCAGGATTAAGTGTTTGTTGTTGTAATACTCATTTTGGCCACAAGAGCTGAAGGGCAGCACTAATTCCATGTTTTAAATAGGACTAAAAGCGTTCATGTTTTCTTCCAGGTGAGTTTTAATTTCTCCAAGAGCTACAAGGCACATTTATTGTGTGTTGTTGTAACATTTCTTTAATGGCTTTCTTTTGTCTAATTTTGGCAAATGTCAACATTTATGCTTTTAGTCCATAGTCCTATAACATGGGGTTGTGGTGCACTTCAGACTCTTGTGGCTGAAATGAGAATTACAACAACAAAAATGTTCTGCCACGACTACTTTTCACAAATTATCCTGGCAAAACTTTTTTTCTCCATCTGTGTCACAAATGTTCTTAAAGATCATTTTGTCTCACTTTCCTCTCAGGGCTCCTGAAGACTTACAGTCTGTGCATTATCTGAAGAGTGCATTTGCCATACAAAGTGTACCAGTGAAGTGAGAGGGCCACAATTGCGAACATGCAAAAAAGTTGGGCAAATAGGCTTGTAAAAGTCTACCACAAAAGCAGCTTATGTTTACAGAATCTTTATGTATCTCCTTGAAAGAATTAATGCATATATGTATTACATATTATAATAATTAGCCTATAATTTTTTATATTGTTTTTTATATTGTACATTTTTGTTGTTATAGTATTTTTTTTCTCTCTTCCATATTTTGATTGTCATTTTTCTGCTCTCTATATTCATACTGAAAATCAAGATCAAGCGAGCGTTTGCCCTTCTGCTCCACGGGAGGTTTCTGTCCTACCCGAGATTGCCTGAGGACACCTGTTGCTGTCTATCTATGCTTTCTATTTCTCCCAACATGTTTCTGGAAAATACAAGAGGGCTTTGAATCAAACTCTCTCTTTCTATCACAGTGTGTGGTGTTTCTGTTTCTCTCTGTTGGCAGTTAGCTGTAGCTGACTAATTGCTCACAGCGCCCATAAAGCCTGAAGAGCACAATCAGGTTTAAGGGCTGATTTTATGGAACCAGCTCATTGCTTAACGACCACGTGCAAACACATAATCACACCCGCAGGAAGAAACACACACAGAAACACAGGCCTTGATGTAGAAAGAGGATGCATGCCCCTCCCTTACAAGCACTACACCTCTAATAAACAGGACCAACTCCCTCCAACACTTCCCAAACACTCAACACACATGTGCAACTTTTAAGCACATTTTAAGCTACAACACAGACACACACCTATGGGCACTTCCTTCCTTCAACTTAAACATGCACACAAATAAATGTACATGCCAAGATACACAAAATAGACCTGCACCACCCACCCATCCACCTACACACATACACACACACACACACACACACACACACACACACACCTGAGGATAGTGTGGCTGGAAGTGAGCCTCCTCTCTGCATCTCCTTTCATCATCCTCACCCTGCTCCAGCTCCACAAATTGCTGCTCTGTGCTGCTCTGATTGGCTCTGACGCAGCCAGGAGGGTGGGCCTCTATGTTGGTCTGATACTTCAGAGCTCCTCTGACAAAAGACAAGAATCAAGGTGTTGTTAGCTTGTTTATTTTATTGTAACTTTCAGGATTGCTGAGGTATGGTTATTGAAAAGGCCATAAAGACACATCCAAGTACATACTAGTGTATTTTCACTGCCACACCCGGACCTCCTGATAATTAAAACACAGATAACCACAGTTTGTAGTGTTACTTGCCTAATATAAAACTGCCATTTGACAGACTGTTAACATAACTCAAACACACTGAATATAACTCAACAAAACACTACACTAAGAGAACAGGCATGTACAAGCAAACCCTGGTTCTAAAGTTGAATAACTCTCAGTGAAGGCAAGTAAAGAAATTCCTGCACCCTGATCTCACACAACAAAACTAAAGGGTAAGTTACCCCTTTCATTTTGTCAGAACAAGAAATGACATGACATTTTGCGCTGATTAAGTAACACAAATATTACATATTGAATAAGTCAATAACATGACATTAAGTCAAGTCAGTAAAACATTTCATGGTTTCTCTGAAATAAAAATGTGTGTAAGAGGATGTATAATTTATGTGTGTGTGTGCGTGTGTGTGTGTGTGTGTGTGTTACACCCATGGGACTGCTGATACAAGCATTCATTGTTTTGTCAGTGAGTCTGAAGTTGCAGATAGAAATTTAGAGATATCTCCAGCTGTCAGCTACATGAAGCTAACCCTTATCTTATATCCTTGAGGTAATGATTGAGATGGAGACAAACTGTACCAACTGTGCAAAAAAATGGCGCCAATGTCCTAAACCCCGAGACGTACCCGACCATGTGCACCATAAGGATCACGTAGAAGACGATGAAGAGGTTGTGTGTGTACCAGAAGATCTCATAGTTGGCTGACCTAAAAAAAGGGATAAAAACGACATTTTAAATGAGGGATACTAACCAGAAAAAAATGTAAATGAAAAACAATAACATGGTAACATGATATAAGGGAACACGAGAATGAGAGACACAAGAAGAGCAGTGTCTGCAAAAGAAGAAAGCAAGGTCGTAGGTTTTTGTTCAGAAACAGATGCACAGACAGCCAGTTCAAGGCCTGAGTAAGCAGGTCATCAGAGTTCAATATTAAATGGGTCATTACACAAATGATGATCCCCCTCTCTCCTCCCCATCCCATAAACACTATAAACAAAGAAAATAATGAAACCATGTATTTGTACTTTAGCTGCACCTTCTTTCATGTTTGTTTTCTCAGAGTATACAGGGACACCACAAGGACCGAGCAGCGTCCATCTCCGTTAGGTGGTTAGTGCCTCATAATCCAGTGACGTTAACCTCGGAAATTTGATAGGGATTTGAAAAAGAAACTGCCCTTAGGTTTGTCTTAATGTGTAATGTGTAAATGTTAATGTGTAACATTTTGTATACCTTTACAACTACAACCAAATAAACCTGACTCTCCGCCTTAATAGTGTGCTCCAACAATCTTTTTTTGGGAGGGGAGTCGTATGAAAGATCCCCATATATTATCAGGATAAGTACTTCTTTAAAAATGCCTGGGGCGTTGTTTTTTCCTGTATTGATAAAAAAAAAATACACACTTCATTCAATGAAAACATGTTTTACGGCACTCACAGTTAAATGTTTTTAATTTATAACAAAGCCACGTTGTTTGCACTTTGCTAACGTAGTTTCCAGTTTTTCGGGGCAGGCGAACAGTAACAATAAGGATTAGATTAGCTTTAGCTATTCAGAAAGCAACAACACATTAAGTAAGTCATGGCTAAGTGGAGAGTAATTCATCTTAAATGGTATCCATTGGGAACATTCCCAACTAAAATAAGGACCTTAGATAAACCAATGAACAGTTTGTTTCTTTCTTTCTTAATTTGATTTCGATTCTCAAAATTTTCTTTTGTTTTTTTTGTTAACATTATGATTGAAGTGAAGCATTATAAACTTCCAGATATTTTAAGATATTACACTTATGGAAGTTTTAAATGTGACATAAATGATATCAATTTTCACTTTATTTTAAAATTGCTTTGGTAATTTACTAATAGATTTTACGGTATTAAACCTGTGCCAACAACTCTTGGTTTGGCTATCTTCTGTTGACATAGACAAACCCGTCTTTGGTTCTTTCCACTGCCTTGGCTTACGGATGAGCTTATTAACTACCCATTTCCTCTTCCACAGAAATAGTAACACAACATTTCTCATAAGTATGTAATTATCAATGATAAAAGGTGAAAATGCTGATGCAAAGTATTGTATTTCACAAAATATGTTAATAAAGTTGCAAGCATTAATGTGTGTTAATATCACTGGATCATTGTGACTCATTATGCAGTGTGCAGCAGCCTTCATCCCACCAGTCCAGCCACTTACCCAAACTCTTATCTGACCCTTGAGGGTTCTGGAAAAGCCTCTTATCTATTATCCTCTGTTCAATTACTGAAGACGGTCAAGAGAGCACAGCCACACAAACACACACCTCAAGTCTCACACATCTGCACAAGTTAACACACACACACACACACACAGATGCACACATGCAGAGTGGGTGACCCACTATGACCTGAGTAATGACAGGGCTGTGAGTGGAACAATTAGTGAGGATTTGCTCTGCAACAGAGCTCTGTTAGCATGTCTCCTCATGGTTTCCATCTTTCTCACACACACAAGATCTCAGACAGAAAGACAAAGGTGAACAGACATGATACAATGAGACACACATACAGGCAGAGACACTCAGACGTACAAGCACAAAAAACACGGTTGTATTAAGAGAACTGCATGCCAGGCTACAATGTGGCTCCTCTTCATTTAAATGAAAGTTGCTCACACAGCGAACAAACCAAAAAGGATATCTCTATCTATAAATATGGTTTTACATACATAAAAATGTATTTTCTAGGCTTTGGGAAATTTTTACAATTGGCTGTCTATGGGTAATATTGCCGCATGGAGCATTCGCCAAACTCTATACACGTCTCTTAATATACCCATGACACGACACATACAGAAACACACACAAACTATGAAGATTATGATGGATGTGGATGGTGGTTTGGTTGACCTACCGTACGCAGTAGGAGGAGGATGTGAACATCAGAAAGAGGATGAGAACCAATAGGACACCTGTGACCCCTGGGACTGAAAAGAATTAGAGAACGGAGACAAAGTCACGTTAAGCTCCCATGACCTCATTTTTAAGGAGAGATGCTATGATATTTCCACATACTTTAACTGACTTATTTTATCCACCAAAACAGCAAAAATTTGAAGACAGGGAAAGAGAGGACTAAACAACAGCTAACACAGCATGACTTCCTCCCTTCTTCTTGGCATAAAGCCACGCTAATCTGCAACACATTTACCACCTTCATTACTACACAAGTAAAAACATACCAGTATCCACATGCATACAAACACACCCGGTTTACACACAATACTGTATAAGAAAGGGTTGTGCTTCTTACTTGTGGTCAAAATGATCAGTTTGGGGTCCTGGGAAGGAAACACAAAAAAACAAATAATTGTGTGTGTGTGTGTGTGTGTGTGTGTGTGTGTCCTTGCAAATATATTTTCTTGAGAACTAATATAAGTCATAGACGTCTCAGCAGTGGCAGCCAGCTATGTACTATAGAGAGAAAACCTCGGCAGCCTTCATTCCAACCACTTACAGGCATCACTTTAGCAGATGATTTCATTCTAATTTCCCCCCATTTCCTTCAATGCATGCTATTCTCTCTGACAGTTGGTTAACACCGCTTCAAAGTGAAGAGCTTTTTGGAGGGTTTAAGACTTTAAGGTTTAAGGTGAGAGTTAGGTTTAGGTTGAAGGCATCAGTATGCTTCAGACTAAATGCTAGTCTGAGCCCATCTCTCCCTGCACCTTTCAGATTTCAATATGGGAGAACAATTTTTCTACCTTTCTGAAATTGACAATACGACCAGCATGCCCACTTTATGCAGCAATTGGCCAGGTGTGCAGAGGTTTAATTCTTCAAACTACTTTTCATGTGTACACCATGAATGCCTTTGTGCAGTTACAACTATTTTTGCAGCTCACCACACCTCGCTTTCTCTGACAGCAGTCTCTACAGTTCAAGTGTTGTCATTCATAACATCTAACAATACTCTTTTTAGATGTGGTCGCACAAGATGTTGCAAACAAAACTTGTGATGGTTATACTTAGGGGCCAGGGAATGGGTCAATGACGGTACTCACAAGTATAAAGTACATATGTATGCGTATTTGTGTCTCACCTCTCCTCTGTAGCGAGCCAAGTTGAGAGCAGGAAAGTCGTCTGAGTAGCTGACACTGAAACTGATAACATTCACCAAGTGGGCAGACACGTGCACAACTAGAGAAGAAGAGAGAGGGTTACAAAGGACTGATTTAAAACACACATTTTTGTGCACAGACAACAGCAGACACACAGAACATCTCCTCCGCAGGACACATACATAGACACACACACAAACTTAATTATAAAGGTCAAAATAAACTGCTAGCAGACAATCGTACAGACATCTCTCTGTCTATTCAGCAGAAAGTCAGCAAAACATAGTCCTGACTCACTGGCACACACACACACACACACACACGCTGACACACATACATGCTCCTCCCTGACATCATGGGCTAACCACGCAGCCATTCGACGGCTGATGGAATTAGAGGGCGTAATCATGAGCCAACAAGGGTCCTTTTTTCTCACTCACATCTTTACTCACTCCCACTGCTTCTCACCCCTGTCCCCACCCCTGCGCTCTCTTTCTTCTCTCAGTCTATGTCTCTCTTCCGTCTTTGCTGTCTCTCTTTCTTCATTGTCATTTGTTGTCTCAGAACTTTGGAACTCCGCTATTAGGTGTGTGTGTGTGTGTGTGTGCGCGAGTGTTTGTTGAAAACTGAACTATAATGATGAAAGAAGGTTTAAGCTTACAGATGATGTGATGGTAAAGAACAGATGCCAGCTCTTGCTGTTCTTTTCTTTTTGTCGTTCTACTGGCTCTATGGATGGCAATGTCAGTCGGTTTCCCACTTTGGTTAAGACTGAAATGTCTCAACAACAATTAGATGGATTGCCATGAAATGTTTTTTACAAACATTCATTGCCCCCAGTGGATAAATCCTACTGACTTCTAGCACTGACTTGAGCTGGACATTTTTGGTTGTGAAATATCCGCAACTATTAGAGGGGTTCCAAATTGCTTTGGGAGTTGTGGCGCAAAAATTCACACCATAATTGGATTTGTGACCAGATACCTTCAAAGCTAATAACATCCCTATCAGTGTCATCTCTACTTTGTGTTTAGTGCTAATTAGCAAATGTTAGGATGCTAACAAGCTAATTTAAGATGGTGAACATGGTAATAAGTGCTAATCATCAAAATTTAACATTGTTATTGCGAGCATGGTTGCATGCTGATGTACAACGTCACTTTCATAGTCAGGGTGTGAGTACTACTGATCTTGTGGAAACAATTGTAAAATATCTTCTGTGGCTCTGGAGGTGCTTTGTCAAAGCCTGCGTTACAAACTGGATAGACAGATTCAAGATACAGGCATCTATTGAAAGACACCATCAAGTTGCATTATGGGAAATGTAGGATATACTGCTTCTGGAATTTCACCCTCACTAGAGACTAAAATCAGGATGAAGTAAATACTAACTCACTGAAGAATTACTTTAAAATCAATCCTGTCAACGTCCTCTACATGCTATCTGGTGGAGGCGAAATGCTATAAGTTGTTCAACATTCTAATTCAGAAGTACCTTTAAAAAAGCATTTTGAATTAAAGCTGCAAGCAGCGTTGTGCAGGCTCATGCACTTACAGTTATATCAACTTCCAGTTTGATGGTGGATCATCAATTTTCGACGCCATGCCTCGGACACACTCATCGACAAAAACTCACAGATAGCACAAATTTTAATCGGCAATGCCTTTAGAAAGCACAGCCAAAATTTGAAGCCGATCTGTTAAATTCCCTAGGAGGAGTTTGATAAAGTATGTAACCTATGAATCGTCAAAAATGGCCGTTAATTTAAAAATGGCCGACCTCCTGTTGGGTTTAGGTTTTTTTGTAGAGAATAAGAGCGCCTTTCACAGTACAGATATGAAGCCAGGCTAATAAGAGGAAGGTGCCTGTAAACCAGACACCCGGCGGACACACAGCTGCTAGAAGCTCCCATGATGTCACAAGAGCAACCCCCCCAGACACACACAGACACACACACACACACACAACTAGAGAGCGAAAACACATGACCAGCTGTAAGGACATCACAGCTGGTACGGCAGAAATGCTGAGCCAGCCTGGGCATTTATCCACACTTCACACACACACCAATACATAAAGACATTTGAGCTGTGGTGATAAGTGACAGTTTTTACCAGAGAAGATGCAGATGGCAACTCCACAGGCAACATGAAAGGTCTTGCTTTTGTCCAGCAGTCTGCGAGTCTTTCTGCTCGATACCTGCATGAGTGTGTTGTAACAATAGTATTATCTTTATGGCCGGGATTTATGGGAAACATAACACACACAGTTCATTTTCAACTTTATCTCTTCCCTTCTTACATCTAGAACTTATCTGTACAATATTGCACCACAATTTTAACAGTTCATTTCCAATAATGTAAGTAGGTTAACATACAAAATACTAACAAGAACACATCACAGATTTCATCTGCATCGGATATAAGCAATAACTTTTCAAATAAAAAAAAACTTTATCCTTTCTCTAAAACTTCCTTATGACAACACATTATTTTCAAAACTATACTGAACAAAATTATAAACGCAACACTATTGTTTTTGCCACCATTCATCATGAGCTGAACTCAAAGATCTAAGACTTTCTCTATGCACACAAAAGGCCTATTTCTCTCAAATATTGTTCA
>JAPMOB010202249.1:0-26563 GCA_029875015.1 Lepomis gibbosus
ACAAGTTTCACCATTTGAATGGAATTACTGAAATAAATCAACTTTTTGATGATATTCTAATTATATGACCAGCACCTGTATATGTATTGACATCTTGTCTATATTGATGAGTGGTCCTTCTCGGCACAAGTAGCGCTCCCAGCTGTTCCCACCATAGACTGTATATAAAGGTTCCCACCCAGTTGTCTCAGTAGTACTTTATCCTCCAGTACACATGAGGGCAGCACTGGAAAGCTAGATCTCCTTTAGTCCCACCTTCTCCAAAAACATGGCTGCACCCATGGCTGTCAGGCGAGAATTATGTTCTTTGGCAAGGATGTTTAGTGGAATCTCTCATTTGGTACAGTAACTAACATAATTAGTTTTTGCACGATGTCTAACCTGTCAATAAATTGACAGTTTAGGTTTGCAGAAGTAAACAGAATAACATCAGCATTTCGTCACGGCAGTTGTAGCATGGTGGTTATACAGTAGCCTAAATGTCATCTCTAAATGTCTACTAACATAACTTTATTTACAGGGACCACGAGCTTTGAGCGCATGTTCAGGTCACAGGAAATGTAATATAATCAGGTAGGCTATAGTTTTTCTTTTTTTACGTTACTAATAACGTACGTTACGTTACTTACTAATGTGAGAAACACTAGTGCACGTCACTTTTGAGCTGTTTTTCTACAGTATATCAACGATGCAGCAATTATAATTATCTTTATTAATGTTTTGATTCCAGATGCGTAATTAAATCAAGTTTTTATTCAATTAATTGCCTTACGCTGTGTAAGCAGTATTATATATTTTGTTTACCATTAGTGAGTAAGTAAATATATATGTAGAGCATAAATCTATTTTTAGAGCACTTTATTTGGCTGTATTAAAATCAAAAGCATAGGTGAAAATACAAAAAAAGAAAATCAAACCCATAAGGGTATATTATAAAGTAAAACAATAAATAAAGAGGAAACCGAGATTATTCCACAGTTTGGCATTCAAAAGTGCAAAACGCTGCAACATACAATGGAGTTAGCAAAGTGTATGTGGCTAACTGATCGATGAATTAAAATATCCTAAAATGTGTGCTGAAACTCCAGGAAAGCACATGTGTGTTGTGATCTTTTTTGTCTTGTTTTAGTAAACGCTTTAAATGCATGTTTGCATTTCACAGTAGTTAAAATATATTAAATGGATTAAAAACGGGAATGAGTGTGAATCCAAAACTATAAACTGCTCTATAACAAGTGTTAATATGCCAGACATTATTCACTACTCTGTCTCTGCAGGTCTAGTCTCCCATTGGCATCTTTCACTTCCTTCCACACAGCTACAGTGCTTTCATCAACACTTTCACCAGTGAGTTTTCAGTACACCTTCTTTAATATTATGTTCATACTCTCTATTTTCACCTCTGACTGTTTTTTAACAGCCCAAAATTAAAATAATACACGCTCATGTATTCATTTGTTTCCTTGCAGATCACTGTTACAGAAGAGCCTGACACACTGTTTCAGAAGTTGTCTGTGTTGGTCAAAGGTCATGACAGGGCTGTGTTGGACAGCTATGAGTTCTTTGCAACCATGGCAGCTAAAGAGCTGGGCATCACCATCAACAAAGTGTGAGTAGTAATAAAGTTAAGCTGCCACACAAGACAATAGAAATGTTTAGCAAGCCATTCGTTTTAATATATAAATGTTGGTGATACGTTATAATATATAAATGTTAGCCATACGTTATAGTCTATCTAGGGCTGCGCAATATAGCCAGAAAGGTTATCAGATTAATACATTTCATATCATTCAATATTGACAATTATCACAATATGTCAAATCATTATTTATTTCAAGGTTAAAGACAGATTTTTGCTCCTGAGTAAAAGTTGAAGAAACTGGATGGTTAATTGTGGTTTTAAACTATTCTTTATGGTCAAAACAAAGACTTCATGCCAAACCGTGGATCACTTAACAAATCTCAGGTAGAACATTCAAAACATAAATATTTTTTCAACAAAAGTAAAGTTAAGAGTAAAATTAAGTTAAATCTTGTTTGTCCCTTTTCCTTAACAAAATAAATATCTTAGCTCATTGAAAATATATTATTGAGAAGAATTATATCGCAATATTGTTTTATTGCCCAGCCCTAAGGATGTCACTGTTTATATATAGTTAACAGTATATCCATACCTTAGTACATCTTTCTGCCTGACATTGTTTTATTATATTTTTTTTCTCTGCCACAGTTATGAACCTCCCAAAGACATAGAGAGGTTAACACTCCTGAAGTCAGTTCACATCTTCAAAAAGCACAGGGTCCAGTATGAGATGAGGACACACTACCGGTGCATTGAGGTGATCAGCCTAAACTTGGCTTTTTATGCTTGTTTAATTTAATTAGTCACTAACAGGGCACAGCACTTTTTTGTTAAGTAGGCTCCAAGCATCAGGCTTTATTCAGCTGGGGACAATGTACAGTCTTTATAACAGTTAACCCATTAATCAGTGTTTCAAAAGAATATATTTGTCAGTCAAGTCTTACAGTGTTATACAGTTTTGTCTCTTCTCTTGTTTTGTAGCTGTCTCACATCACAGGCTGCACAGCGCAGGTATACCTTGAATACATCCAGAGGAACCTCCCTGAAGGTGTAGCCATGGAGGTGACAAAGGTAAATTACTGCAGAGTCAGTCGTACATCAGCAATAATCCCATCAGCTCAATCTAATTGTATATTAATGAATTGTTCATGTTATCAGACTACCATGGAGAAGGTTCCAGATCATATCCTTGAGCCCATGTGGAAGGACCACCCCATTGATGAGCCCAGCCAGTGAATTCAGTGATGTGCAACAGACACTTATTAGATGTCTTTTCGGAGACATGATTATATGTTAGATAAATGGGAAGTAATATTTGCTTGTCATGTGAACTTTGAACATTATCATCACATCAGAGTTGAACGCTACAGAAGGACTTACATTACGCATTATGTCAACATATAATGATGTGTAACAGTCTTCATTGCTGACAGTTGCCTGCTGTGTAGCAAAACAGTGTGGGATCCATAGTATGTTGCAATTTTTATTCCAATAAAAACATTCTGCATTTAATGACAACCTTGGCTCACCTTTTTGTGCTGTGGTGGGAATTGTGATTCTAATATTGCCACATAAATATAACAATGTTTGTTTAACTATCAGCAGTGATATTGGTTTATTTTGCATGAATACATATTCCATATGAAACAAGACCAGCACACAAGACATTTAATTTTTGCATTTATTGAATAGACTGTATACACGAATCTTTGAAACAAAAAAAAAGACATTTTTTTTTAACATGTATCTTCTGCAGTGAAAACAGCATAGCATATTTATGCTCAGTGATTCAAGGCTAATATTTGCTGTCATTTTAATGAGATTTCCTGTTAAAAGACCCTGTATTTATCATAGACACATTCTCCATTTCTTTATTTAAAGACTGTTGAGGACTGACCCTCCCCCTTCTTCCTGTATTAAAATAAGCTGTCATACAGAGGTAGAGGTAGTTCATCATCTCCACAGAGGAAACAGTGGTAAGAGACTTTAACACTTTTTTGCTACAAGGAGGCTCTTTACTTAAGGATTTAGCTAGATACTGCACATTTGAAAACCTAGGCAAGATGCACAGAAATTGACCTTTGAGGTCCCCGCAACCTAATTCCTAAAAATGTTCTGTCCACTAGGCAAAATTTATATATGAAGCTTGTCCACATCTACTTTTTTAGATGGTTATATAAATTGTTAATTTTAGATTCATACATCACAATTAATTATTGTAAGATACTTCATAAAATAAGCTTATGCAACAATTTTTATTCAGTATACTCACTTATCGTACAAAAGCATACCTTTAACACAGCAAAACAATGAGCCACTTGTGTCAGTGGCTTGATTCCATCCCTTACAGTATCTTGATGGTTATAATCACTGAGTGTATTTAGAATACTGTCACTTAACTGCACACACACACACCATGGTAATGGTCTGGAAACTAGTATACCTCTGGTGATACATTTTAAGTTTATGTTTAACAGCAGAGACAGGCCCCTTATTCACGCCTGTACCTTTCCTACTGTGACACGTAAAAATTTCTTCATACCAGTTATTAGTGCAATAATACTGATTTATAGAGCTGTGTCTTCGTGCATGTTCCTGCATTCTCCTACAGCACATATGTATTTCCATACATAAGTCGAGCAAGAATCTTCCAAACCACGTTTTATTGTTTGGAGCCATTAATAAAAGATTAAGTACCATAACCTATGAACCCAGTTCTATGTGCATCACTGTGTTTGGTACGACTTTGTAGTCGTTTCAACTTCCATCCTGAAAGAAAGAACCTCCAGGCATCAGTGAGGGAGGGGTTTAGGGATTAAGACACAAGAGGGGGCTCACCTTTTCAAGTGAAGTGCCGGACCTCAGGTGTCACGCCGCTGGTGAAGGAGGGGATAGATGTGAGGGAGGGCCTGGGTTCCTGGGGCCAGGGAGGTTAACTGTACTGTGTGCCCCCCTTCATGAGACAACAACAGTCAGTCTGTTATAATCAACCAAAACGGAAAAACAAGAAGGGACTGCAGAGACTGAAGAGGCAGCAAAATGTACTGAAAGTGCTGAAGAGATGGAAAACGACAGAGTAGGGGGAGAGGGGGAGAGAGCCAACACCTTTCTGTGGCTAATTTATGAAACAGACAAGCTGTTACGAGTACTTCTTGAGGTCTGCAGCCATATTTGAGTATTCTGCAGTGCCTTAGAAGCTCAGAGAATAAAATGCTCTTTCTAGAAATATTTCCAAATCCTTGTTTGTGCCAGCATTGCATACTACAGTCAAAAGTTCATATCACTGTGCTTTTGCATTACAGCATCTTTATAAATTCAGTAAGCCCGAATTAGCACAATATGGAAAAAAGGCTACGTGCATTCACATAGCTCACAAACCCTGAAGAGCCAAAATACTTTTTAATTGGTGTCCACTTTACTCAATGTCCCATAAGATGGTGTGATTAATGTATATAAGAGGATGAAAAGAAATCTGTTTTGCTTTGCAAAAATCAACTGATAGTCTAAAAGAGCAACGACATGCTTGGCAACAAACTTTAAATGTTTAAAATAAATATATGGTAGTAAAGGAGAAATTATAGAATAATAATAAAGTATAAGAATAGTCATATCAGAGTGTTTATCCTTTGCAGATGATGTCCTCCTTTTAGACATGCTACCACTGAATCTGAAGTGCGACATGATGTTGGGTCAAAATGTTTTCATTGCTGTTCAAGTGCGGAGCGGTTGATGGAGTCCTCCAGTCAAAATTGGATGGTAAAATAAATGGTAATGCACTTCAGTTAGTGAAATTCATCTTTCGAGTTCTCTGCTACAAAAAAGTGCAATTCATATATTACCTTTCCAAGTCTTTTCTTATCTGCAGCATCTGCAGCCCTCAGCAAGTATAGAAATGTTTTCAAAGATCCACTGAATATTCATTAATAACATTCATTAAAGGGCTCTTGGTCCTCCACACTCATCCAAATAGGTCTAATATAATAATGTGGATCTTTGCAGTGGTCTTTATATGGCTTCAAATATGAAACAGTTACTGTACAGTACTAGTATTGGCATTGCAACTCATTCTCTAATTGTTGTAAATTGTAATGACAACTCTCAGACTTGTTTGTGAATAAACAAAAAAAAGAGAAGTTGAGTTTATTTTTTTAGTTTTATTTTTTTTTTCTCCACGACTACGTCAAATGTCTTGGCGATTTTCATAAAACACATTCACAGGTTCACAAAAGTTATGTTAATTACAGTGAATAAAGTTTTTGTAACACTTCAAAAAACTAAACACAGTAAAGAGTAATTTCTTATCCTTAACTGAAGCAAATACTAATGGAATTTGCTTTCATTTATAAAAAGCTACTAGATATATATTTCAGTATGCTATTCATTTATAATGTATTTTCCTTTTCGTCATTTCACAATAGATTGCTGAAGACAAACATGAATGTTCCAAACAGCAATACTCATAACTTAAAAGAGCTGCACATTAACGATATAAAAATTAAATACTCATGAATACTTGACAAGTGGAATATTGTCTTTTCTCTTATGTAAGTGTTAAACAATATTTGCTGCACTGCTTGGTGAGGTTATAATACATATATCTATTTCCATGTAACAAAAGGAAAGGTTAGGGAGGTCCAAGGTGTACTACACTAGTAACAGTGGTGCTTGAGGGCTGCACTTTACATAAATGTTTCCCCACCTTCAAATATGCAGTGTCACCCATTTTTATTCTTTATTGAGGATCAGGAAAATGTCTTAAGGCTCACAGGGTGACCATAACAAGAACCACAGAACACTTAAATGAAGTTTGACAAGAATTTTCCTCCCTTTGAGAACAGCTTTTTCTCAACAATGTCAAATACTTCCTACAGTACCAACAGTATCTCCGTAACAGATAACATAATGTGAGGAGGCCTTTACATTGTTAATAGTGAGGCATTTTATGTGTCCTTGGTGGTCATTAGTCATTTTCACATTATTTTTTGCCAGTAGACAATATCAATAACCAGACATTTGGCCACAGAGTATGTCATAAAGATACTCAGAAACTTTGTATAACACATAATTAAGGGGAATTTCATTTACTTCAACACTTTATGGCCCCTTCTACATTAACAACTGCTTGGTTATTGTTTTTAGGGCACGCTGTATTAAAAGCGTCGGCCACCAGGGGGCCCTGGCCACCTCTGGCCTCTGCCAGGTGGGGGATGAGGCGGAGGAGAGACTGGTCCATTGTGGTAGCTGTGTAAAAGGATAAAATCACACATTGGATTCTTGGCTTTGGCCAATAGGGGACACACTCTGATAAGAGCAACCATCTTAACTATTCCAGTCAGGGACGTCATCCCCTCTCAGTTACTGTGTACCTTTGAATGCCAAAATACAGTGTAATGTTTTTCGCAATTTAATTATTCCATGCACTATTTAAGAGTATGCCTTCAAATATTTGAGCAGTATGTATATTTTATATTTATGAGTTAACATTCCCTGACTCAACATGTGTTGTACTAAGACAAAGTATTTGGGTGAGGACCCATATTATTTCTTCTATTTGATAGACAAACAAAGGAAAAGATCACAAGGAAATGTGATAATTAGAGGACAAGTTAAAGTGAAGGAAATTCAGCTATAATATGAGAAAAGGGACAGAAAGGACTGTGCATTGTGTCACACCCTCAGTCTTTTGGCTCACAGTTAACTGTGTATTTACATCACAAATTTAAAGGACTAAAACTGGTGTAAGCACATCTCAAATAATCTATTTAGGAATCTTAAAAGCGTGCAAGGAAAGTGCAGTGAATTGTGACTTGCAAAGCTTAAGCATGATATTAACATTCAAAACAGCTCTTACCCTCTCGGGCCTCTCGGGTGGAAGTGGCGTGGGGATCCAGGGGGTGGCATGCCACAACCTCGAGGGTGTGGTGGACGCCCTCTGAAAGCAGGATGACCTGGAGGGGGGGGTGGCGGGGGTCCGTGCCTACAGACAGGGACAAACACAACAGCAACACTTTTATGTACAAAGGTAACCTTTTGTACACACAAGCCAGTGTTGATGCAAATGGAAGAGTGAGTGACAACTAGGGTTGAACGATTAATTGCATTTGCAATATTATCACAATGTGTTAAAATGAAATTTTCTAATCGCAAAGGCTGCATTACACTGGTCAAATGACACCCAAGAGTAAAGCAGTCTGCAGATAAAGCATCAACATTGCACGTTACGCTGTTCCTTGACTTGTTTTTGTACAACCGCCTTAAGCTTGACAGAAGGCTGACACTACAGAAATTAAGTGTCACCTGCAGGTAACTTGGTGGTGGTGGTGGGTGAAATCGTCGGGCCATCTGCCGCTTTGACGGACAGGAAAAATGCACAACAAAAAGATGCGTGTAGTAAGCTAAGCGTATTGTGGCTATTGGCGCCTGTGTCACACACATAGCCACCAGTCAACTCAAGAATTTTCTGTGAAACAGCGTTTCAAACCAAACGCATAAGTCCGAAAGAGGCCTAGTTTGTCCAGAGTTACAGCCTGGTTACAGCCAGAGCGCTTGGAGTCTGCGGGGGTGGGGGACTCAGGTGTTGTCTGAGAATTACTAAGCTTGTCTATTAAACATGAGAGGTGTCATTTGGTTTTATTTTTGTTGGCCAACTCTTGAACTGAACCTCAAACTGAGTGTTTTTTGGTTTGCTTACTGGGATATAGAAAGATGGACTCCTAGGAGATTTGAACTGAGATAGGGATACATTAATTTGTGGTTGAACTGTGAGTTTTGCATTGAGCACTTAACTGTGGCCTGGCCTACAAGAAAGAACAGTGTATGTTTAATCTATCTAATATTGTGTTGGTCATACTATACACTGATTTACTGCTTGTTTTGAATAATACAGAAGGTAAAGAGCTTAAAATGAATCACATATTAAATCGAAATCGCAATATTGGTTAAAAAAAAAAAGCAATTAGATTATTTTCTAAAATCGTTCAGCCCTAGTGACAACACACATCCATACACTGGAAGCTAGTAACTCAAAAAAGTCAAAAGTAAGTAGGAGCGAGTCGCAAATTGTTTTTAAAAAATGGCTCAAATGTAATTTTACTTGTACCCAAACAAAATAATCAAATTCAAATATGCCAAACGAAAACATCATTCTTAAATCTTAGACAAACAACTCTGTATGCAGTCCATTTGGCTACCATGGGTGTCTGCGTATATGATAGTGTGCTTGTGTGTGGTTACCTGGGCATGGGTGGGAAGGGGCCTCTGAGGTGCATGGGTGGTGGTGGTGGAGGAGGAGGAGGGCCCATGCCCATTGGTCCACCCCGACCACGATGACCTCTTAGATCCGGATAAGGTCGCATCCTCCTCATTCCTCTGTAATTGAAAGGCAGGAAGAATAACTTACCAATAAAGTTAAGCATTTTAATTTTTAAATACAGACCACATCAAGGGGAGTTTAACTTTGGGTGTCAATTTATAAATATCCCGTATATGTTTTAGCCACACAAGTTGTTTGCATACTAACCAATCATCATTTATACATATAACCATATATATTTCAAATATCAGTACCTCATGGGTGCAAATCCATTCATGGCTCCATCTTTCGGTCGACCCCTCCCATGTCCAGGTGGACCAAACCCTTTCATCATGCCCCGCCCACCACGCATGACGCCTCGACTCATCCGACCCCCTCGACCACGGCCTCTAAACCCACGACCCCTAAGTAGAAAAAAAATGAGGAACACTGCCAACAGTCCACTTTCAACCATGTAAAGTTGTAACAAACCACTAAGCACTCTGACACAACCTTTTCATGAAGTTTAAAAATCAGTATTATCCAGAGATACAGTGTGGGGCTGTAAGAAACAATACGACTGACCTAGCTTTGCTGTTAATTACAGGTTTCTCAGATTCATCCTTGGACATTTTTGAAGTTTCTGTCATCTTTTCTTCTGTGTCTGCATCCATCTGAAAGGATATGGTCAATATTTATATACAGTACTATATTACAATGGCAAACACTTTTCTACACACAAAAAAAGACATATGCGACACCTGTCTTGACATGAAAAAGATTTCTACATGCAAAATGTATTATTTAAAATCTGTAGAATGAAAAATAGGGCATTTTACCATTTTAAAATATCGAATATATTTTAAAATAAATTCATGCAGAATAATAACAAATTGTAAGTTCCATGCAGCTACAAGGTAATCAAGCATGATGTCAACAAATGTAAAAGTCATTAAAACCAATAAATTGCATGGTCAGCTTTTCGGTGAATTCTCCAGAGCCTCATTTCCCATCAGAGAAAATGGAACACAACCAAAAGTGATGCTCAGATGTTGGTTTGATCGCTATAACACACAATGAGGGGATACAAGTGTTACAGGTAATTTTTTCACAAGGACCAGGGCTATTAATATGCTGACTGACAACAATTCAATACAATTTAACAGTGAACAGGATGTTGCTGGGACAGATATGTTTAAAATATCACTCAGCAGATCTTGGAAACATGAAACCTCAGTGTTGCAATCACTGCACTGTCACTGGGTGTGACAGATCAGATTTTACGTGCCTCATTCTGAAGCAAGTGACAAGTTTGCAAGGATTTGCATGGACAACTGCAGGTCAAAGCTCATAGTGAGAAAATTATTAATAGTTCCAAAACCCTGATACTGTAAAATCCGTCATCAGTGACACTGTTAGACAGTGGAGAGTGGACTTTTGTTAAATAGGGGAAAGGTAACATATTTTGGGAATTTGTAGTTTTGAAATTACTTTCCTAATTTGCCCTGAGGGTGTAACTGCCCCAGAAGAAGAACATAAACTGAAAGAGACACCTGTAACTTTTCTTCCTGTGTCTGAGACTTTGGCAGAAGATCCACTTCACATGAGCTTAAGAGGCCCACACATTGGCTAAATACCTTTTTAAAAAGAACGACAGTTTAAGAAAAATTCTATAAGGATACAATTAACATATACCACAACTGTTAAGTTCTTGTAAACAAAACACATTATTTATAAACAATATTGCAGATGATAATAAATGCCATAAGATATGATGAGGTCACTATGAGCCTACCATTTACTACTCTGCCTGCAGGAACATTATTTATTTATTTATTATGGTCAGTCTAAAAGTGTATGTAGGTATAAAACGCCCCCCCGATAGTTTTAGTATGAGTTTCAGCACCTTTATGGACTGTTTTAACTGATGCAGCTACTGCTGTATTTTTATCTATGTTCTGTATATTGTTTGTCTGATTTATATCAATGAGGGTGGACTATCTATTTATATGGATATATTTATTTATATTTTCACAGATATCTACATATATGGACTCATCAGTGCTTGGAATTCACTGTCTCTAATGCATATGACAATAACAATAAACTTGAAAGAGTATGACCATGCCATGGAGGACTGTCACATGCCCATACATTATCACAGTATTATTTTAAACTAAATAAGCTTGCAGATCCAAAGGCACGTCGAGCGTCATGGAAACATTTTTATCCTGACCCTGAGAGGCGATGGGGGCTGTTTGAGCTCTTAAATATTAAGCTACGACCATCAGAAGAGCCATGTGCAAAAATCCAGGTCAGGTCTCTAATAATACTCCTAAATACTGCATAGAATACAGGGGGCTAATGTTGATTGCTAAACTAAAATACAAAGTGCTAGAAGGGCCCCGTCTAATTCCTGGGCTGAACATCGCAGATCACACCTCATGTCCAGTATGTAACAGTTAGTGTCCAAAACTGTTGCTTCGTCGAGAATAGTCATCAATTAGGCAGTCAACGTTTGATAGCCACTTTCTTAGTTGAAACTACGAATTAAATAACCCTAATAAGAAGTGTATTTAAATGTTTGTCAGGTAACGTTATGAAAGGGGCGTTCCTGTGATTTTCAAACGCTTTGGTCCTCCGGTGAAATGTAAAGAAGGGATGACTTACTTCAGGTGGTGATGCACGCGAGGTAGATTCAAGAAGTAATATATTTTTTTCTATTTGCTAAGAAAAATAAACAATATATTAGAAAAATAAAAAATGTACAAAATTTCCAAATGCTTTCGTAGCTCTTATGCGCTTTGAAATGGCGGCTTCGTCAGACTAGACATCCCAGATTGGGATTTCTTCGTGAGGAACACATTGCTACGCCCACCGGGAAGAATGCTGGTATCTGATTGGTTACTTTTTGTTGTCTATCACCCTGCGTTCGATAGTCCTATATTCTGATTGGAGGAATCGACTGACGTACGTTCTGACTGCTCATCCTGAAGACGGTGTTAATCAATTAGTCTGTGCCACAAATTCAAGTCATTACGCAAATTTATTGTCAATGTTTCACACAGGAATCCTATGGATTTGTTTAACTGTGTAAACATGTTAAATAAGTCTTATCTATTATTAAATTGAATGAAATGAGGGGTAGATAGACAATTTAACTCATCATTTATTAAAAACAGCAACACAAGGACTGATTATTGAATAGCTTTCAGACAACAAAACTTTAAAATATCATGCAGCTACGTAAGTTCTAAAATATAGCCTGCCAGCACACAATGTATGAGAGATGAAAAACAAGGATGACAAAGTTTCTCTAAATTCTCTGTTAACACAAACATAGGAATAGTGGAGAGATTCCTCTTCTGTAAAGCTGTATTTCATAGCCATCTGGATACCGTGAGCGAAACATGTAGACTACATATCAACGAGCAGCAAACTCTCTTTCCAGACACTGAATTCATAATTCAAACACAGACATCCTCATATACAAAAATAATTGCCAAGTGCCCGCTAAAATATTTACATCAAGAGAAGGGCAAAAAACAGAGAAGGACAAACATGAAATGATATCGAATGATTAAGTTATCTTAAAGATGTAGCATTTATTAGCGATATATTGCTAACTCCATCAAATGTCCAGATGAGTGTAAACCTGATGCGTAAAAGTGGTCCATGTGCTTCCGTTACGCGTGGCTGAGGATGTCTGAAAGCTTGTTTATGTATTCAATTGTGTATTTGAGGGTTTGTATCTTGGTCAGAGGTTGGCCTCTCTTGCTGTAGTCCGGTGGCAGGTAGTCACGGAGCTGGTGTAGAGCCTCTGCAAGACTCCTCATCCGCATCTTCTCCCTCTCGCTAGCCTTCATGCGTCTTTTGGTGGACATCTTGGGCTTGCTCAGCCTCTGCTCTGTTGGAGTCGCCTTGCGTTCCTTGAAGCCAAAAGATAAATCATTTGTATCCTGATGCCGGCTGGAGTAGCACATCTCCGGTGAAGAGCACATGGAGTCCACGGAGGGCTCCGGGGACGTGGACTGAAGGGAATCCAGATCCTCTCCAAACGTACTGTCATGGATCTTCCAATCAGACAGTATTTTAGATGTCACAACCTCCAGGTTCATGTTAGAAATATCCCGAGGCTTCTTGCCGTCCAGGCAGCGAGGATGACATTAAGGGTGAGATTCTGTGAAGGTGATTTTGCCAAAGCGTTTTTATATAGAAGCAGATCTCCGGAGGTTTATGGGTTCACAGCTGAGGCGAAAAAAGTTCAAAGAAATCTCAAGTGCCAAAATGCGACCTTCCCCGTCGTTAGTTATCACTGGGGTGTGAATAAGGCTAAATAGACGGATAATGTGATAAAAAGAAAAATAATTAGATTCTCTTTGTGGGAAATTACTCTTTAAAGTCTGCATGACGACAATTATCAGTTTGATGTGATTTGTCTAATGAAGGAATGAGAGGAATCACATGAGATCTTCACACCTCACTGGCAAGTCAGGCCTGCATGTGTCTTCAGTCTGGAAGTTATGTAGTCCTAAAAACATAGTCAATTGCCTACTATTTTTCACTTATGAAGAGTATAGCCTTACACTGCCAAATTGTTTTTTAAGATAGATCACAGCAACTAAGGTTCAGAATCAGTTACAATCATTGTGATTGTTTCCAGAGTGTGTAATTAAGGGCCAAAATAATTATAATTATACTGCCTTTGTACTGAATCTTAAAATCCTGCCACTTGCTACCTGGAGCAATGCTTCTTGTTTGAGTTTTTCAAGTGTAAATATCCTTCACAAGCAAATTACAACTCAGCATACTTTGGGAGACAAGCTGATTTGCACTGGAAAACAATCACAATTATTCTGACAAACTGTTTCAGCAGTTGCTTTAGGAAAAGGCACAGTACTGGGGCTCAGTTGTTATTTGGGCGGAGGATGCAGCTGTCACCAAACTCCTGCCAGACCTTTCATGTCTGAAAAGGTGTGTAAGGCGTCACTCATGATCAAGGGGACCAACACAGGCAGGTTGTAAAACCAATGGTTCAGCGTCCTCTGTGTCCACCTCTGCTGCAGTGCTTTTTCTCTCTATGCTAAGTGACTTGTAGCTTGTCAAACAGCAGTGGGAGAAAATAAGCACATGTGGTGCTTTTAAATAGCATTTACAACTGAACAGTGCTAATCCACAACCTTTTACCCTGATTTACATAAACAGTTCCTTTCAGGATCAGAGAAACATGTTATGGCAAGCCTCCTTGGTGCAACAAAAACATTTGTAAAAAACTTATTTATTTGAACAATTTCATGTTTTGCGCAGTGGCCATGCAATCAGTCATGGTTTTCAATCTCACAACATACATCTAGTGACAAATCATTTAATAAAATCATATGTATAATATTCTCAGTTCTGAGTGGTGCATTTCTTTCAATTCAGATGAAAGGTCTTTTTCTCTGTATATGTAAACATACACTAACATAAAAAAATAAACCTATGTATATTGAATGTTTTACTCAAGGTCCAATTAGTAGATTTTCTGGAGCTTTCAAACCGCATCTCACTCATATGAAACTGTGTTTATGCACAACTACAGACACTGTTCCATTTAGGATCACAGTAACAGTTTGTGGCATTGCTGAGACCAAGAAAAATTGCTTGGTACATAAAACATAAGTAAACAGTGAAAATGCCCATCACAATCTGCCAAAGCTCTTGCTAATGACATCAAATATCTAGTTTTTTCTGATCAACAGTCTCAAACCCAATTATACTGCACTTATTATAATGGTCAGACAAGGAAAATCAGCATACTATAATGTCTGATGAGCTGGAACCATCTAAAGTTTGACTTATTTGCTTAAAAAATTACATAAACAATTATTGAATTATCAAAACAGTTGCTGGTTAATTTTCTGTCAGCTCACTAATTGACCAATTGCTGCAGATCTACTGAAAATCTAGTAAGTAGACCTTGACTTAGGATTTTTTGTGTGAAAGGTTTCCAAGGTTGAGAGTAAACTTTCACATTCAACATACAATAGCTTTCACGTTCTTTTCATCATCCTGTAAGCATGCTGCTCACTTCAAGAATTTCAGTCTCAGTCTCTCTGCCAGTGGCAGCGGACTCTCACTACAAATGACTGAGTCATCACTATCTAGCACAGCGACAGGTGACGCTGGAGTCTGAAGGGACACATCAGCATCCACATTGGCTGGAGAGACATCCTTGCATGTGCTTTTAGTTGATATGGGTATCAGTTGATAGGTTTTTGCTGTTGGTTTGGTTGCTTTAGGTCCAGAAACAGGTTTCAGGGGGAAGTCTGAAAGGACGTTGCCCTTGCTCTTGTTTATGGGCTTGACCTTGGCTTTTCTTTGAGGTCCACACTGCTGGTTCTCTGCATCACTTTCCTCACTGGACGAACACACGCTCATACAGACACTCTTCTTGGTGGCCTGCTGCAGGTTCAGATCCTTGTCACTTTGACCTGGGTCAGAGTGGCACCTCTGTGGCGGGACTGCTGATGATGAAACAGCTTTGACAAATTTATATTTCTGCGGAGGCTTTTGGGAGCCATTACATTTGTCCTTTGCTATTCTTCGACCTTGTACTGCAGGCCTTAAGTGCTGCTTTGACCTGTAAGTTTCTGTCTCTGTCTTATTTGTTGCACACTGTCTTTTGTCAGTGAGTGGTTCCTTTTTGTTAACAGCAGATTCCTGTCTTGACAATTTATTGTCATCCCTACCTTTACTGGTGATATGTCCATTTAGTTGTGAGTTACAAGAAGAAATGTGTTTGAGAGAGGCTGACCCATAGTTAAGTTGTTTTGAGACCACATCATTGTGTATCTCCGTCAGGTCTATAGCTTTAGCTGTGTTCCTCATGAGCACCCTGTCCCTTAGAGGACACTCTGTGTAGCACAACTCTAGAGCAGATCTGGAGTCTGCTGGTTTGACATCACTTGAGGCATTTGTTTCCTCAACCTCACCATCTGTGGTTTTGCTTAGCTTGGGCTCAGCGGTGTGGTTAGTGGCTGATTGTGGAGTTGGAGAGGACGTGAAGGACAAAGCGTCCCAGTCAATATCACTCAGGTGAAGAGCATCGATAACAGTGGCGACAGACGGCGAAGCTGCATTCTCCGATTCTGCATGAGACAGAGGAGTTTTGGGGCAATCCCCCAGACTGCTGTGGCCTTCTTTTGACTCCCACTGCTGTTTATAGTTCACTGGAGTGTCTAAAACCACTACTTCTGCTTCCTCTGTGTTTAAAATGGTAGCAAGCACCATTTCTGGTTGAGTGTTAGAGGAACTGTGAAGGCTCATCTGAGCCAAGAGGTCCGAAATACCATCAGAGACATCAGATGGCTTCTCCTTTTTACTCTTTGGCCTTTTCTCTGTAAAGAAGATTGAGACTGGATGTCAATGTTCAAAATCCAAAAGGGTTTCAAAACACATTTTGAATGAGTTCATGGCTACTGTGAACATATTCACTCTGGTATCTCTTGACTGTAAAGCTCTTTCAACCTCAGTAGCTAGTTTGCCTAAACATAAGGACATATTGTTGTCGTAACATGAAGCACTTCACCGCCTGTGGGGGAGCAAAGCACAACCTGCATGAAGGGGACAGCGAAGCCTGTGAGACAGACACCTCTCGGCTGCATCAAAGCTATTGGTGTGAACTAGTGAGCTGCCAAACTCTACATTTTCAGGTGTCAGACCTGCTGTAATAGACAACCTTGAAAAAACAAGTAAAAGCTCCAGGTGCCTTTGATCAGAACACCCTTGTCGGCGGTGTGGGAAGTCTTGGAGCTTGTCAAGTCTGTTGGGGGGCTCCCATTTCGTTACATTGTTTTAAATTACAGCTACATTTACTATCAGATGTAGTTAATTTGACAATTTTCTTTACAGAAAAATATTTTTTTTTTTACTTAATTTTGTATGTTTATGTATGTTATAAGCCATTATTTAAAGTGAATATTATAAATTATTGCCTTACTCTTGGTCTTGTTCTCTTTGGCCAGGGTTTTGTCTCTCAGGTAGCTCTCCACCACCTCTGGATAGGCCACATGGAAGAGAGACTCTTCCTCCACCGTCCTCACCTCATGTTGATCCTCTGCAGGCCGATCCTCAGGAAACACATAATGTTCTGCAGATTAAATGTCAAGGTCAGGTCCAAATTGGTCTCAGTAAGTCTCTTATTTATATCTTATATTTGAAAACATGGTTAACTCCTCTTTTCTTTGCTGATACAGTAAAAAAAAAGACAGTGGACATAAAATTGAGGAATTAAAATAAGGCTCAACCACAGACTTGTGGTAAACACCACTGGAAGGCATTTTAAGGAAATGTAACTTTCTATTAGGGCTGCAACTAACAATTACTTTTATCATCAATTATTCTGTGCATTACATTTTCTATGAATCGTTTGGTCTACAAACAGACAACTGAAAAAAATACAACAAAAGTTCAGACCTATAGTCTAAACCCCAAAAATATTTAATTCACCATAAAATTAGTAAAGAAAAGTCACAAACACTCAAATTTGAGAACCTGGAACCATCAAATGTTTGGCATTTCTGCTTGAAAAATGATTCTTTGATTATCATAACAGTTCCCAATGAATTTTTTGTAACATATTGTAGAAGGATGGATCTGCAGATGCACTCTTAACACAGACAATAATTTACATACAGTATATGTAAATAAAGCACATCATCATACAAATTGAAAATAACTTTGCCATTTTAATCATAAATGCAGTCATAACATATGAGCCACTTTCTTGATACTGGGATTTTAGAACAAAACGTGTGTTAGACTTATGTGAGTTTAGTGATATAATGTACTTTGGCCGTTTAGCTTTTGCAAATGTACATGCATTACAAATAAACATCAACTTCAACCCACAAACCATACATTTCTAATTAATAATTTAAGGTATTGTTACTTTAGAATATTCAGTAATGTATGCTATTTACAAATATATATCTATTATGTAATAATTCAGTTTAAAAAAACACTTCTTTTGCAGGATATAATACAAGAAATGAGGAACCACGTTGTGAATTAGGTGACCGAGACTTTCTCAGGCCGGTCATGTCAGGCGGGCTTGTTAGTGAAGTGGACTTTGATATGACAGATTTCCCAGTCTGGGGAGGAAGCCAGTTTAGCACTTAGCGGCTGTTGTGACTGATCTGTCACCTCTGAACCCCACATCACAGCAAGACACTAACAGACAACCCGGTGACGAGCACCCCGCACCCCAACCTCTGCTTAATGCAGCAGTCATGTCACTCAACCCAGAGGATGTTTTCTTAATTTCCCTTTTGCCTCATATCTTTCCAATCGGAGAAAAAAAAAAGACTGCAGGAAAACAACTCCTCACTGATTACACAGCATGCTTTGTTGAGTGATTTAAACTGACCTGGTGTGCTCCAGATGATTTCGAAGCAAGCGACGGCATTCCTCACCCTCGGCTTCAATATTCTTTTGTAGGATAAAAGGTGTTGTTCATTAAGCATGTACTGAAATAGCTTCATCACAACAATGTCAATTTGTTTCATTGTTGTTAAAATTAAATTTTAATGGAACTTGTAGGACTACCTGAGGGGCTTGATTTGGGAAGACATTTCTCTTCCATACTTTCTGTTCATCAACTCTGCGTAAGTCATCAAGACTAAAACCTTTTCACTTGTGTAGTGCTTCGGCCACTCCATCTTGTCATAGGCAAATTTCTGGAAAACACACTTTTTTTTTATACATGCAACTCACTAAAGACAGAACCAACTGAACAAGTAATTTAAATAAACCCATTACCTGCATCAACAGCATGTTTGGTTGTCTCCTCTTGAAATGTGACACAGGCTTATCCTTAGAGATAAGGAACTCACGAATGATCTGCAAAATGCAATGTAAGTATTGCAAACTTACACATACTATTATTATACCAGTTATGAAACAATAAACCATAGCAAATGACAGCTGTACCTCTGTAAAGGGGAACTGTTGACATGCCAGTGTTTTCCTAAAAAATAAATAAATGAAACACTTGAACAGAATGAAAAATGAAAAAATGAAATGAAAATGAACAAAATACAGATAACTTAAAAATTCTTATAACCGTTACAAGTTTGCAAAGCTCATGTCTTTAAGTTGGGGTTTGTTCTTTGATATTGCAAAACTCAGAAGATATCAGGTTAACTATCATAGAAGACTAAGACAACCAGAAAATATATACACTTTAGTATCTGGAACCAATTTATATTTGGTCATTTTTTTCCTATAGCAAATTACTACTGATTATTTTTGACAATTGATCAATTAATTAACAAATGGTTTCAATTTTTAAGTTGCATTTTAAGTCATTTCACTTCCTCTGGCTGACTGAAGATGGTAATTGATAGACTTCCTGTAATGCTATTAGTCTTGATTGACTTTTTGTTCTTTTTTTCTCGTGCCATTACACTTTTCATTTACATCAACTATTTTTTGACATAAGATCAAACGTCTGTTCATTTCCAGAAAGTCACATACTTCCTGATGTTTGCCTCAAAAGACACGGCCTGGCGGGTCTGTTCAAACTGGTGCCAGTCACAGGGACACTGGTAGTCAAAGTCTTGAGGTTGACAGAAACGTTTACTGTCACAAAGTGCACAGCCACCACGTTCATGTACCTTCGCTGAGCCTGAAAAAGGCAGGCGGTCAATCAGACTTAATATTTGATAAAAGAGGAGAAGTTGGTAAAATCAAAGACATACAAACAGCTTTCAAATCTAACCCACACTACAACATGGGTGTAAAGACACAGGCATTGTCACACTAACCCATTTCCCACATACATGTATGTCTTAACATTAAAGGATTAGGATCAGGGGTCAGAGTTCAAAGACGGGCACCACTCACCAGGATGTCGACATACATGGCAGTGAGCAACCTTCTTCACAACTCCCTCAGACACACCTGCATTCTCCTCCCTCCACTGGATGAACCTGAGGCGATCAGAGAAAGATCACAAACACAACACTATATATACACACACCATTTGTGTGAGAAAAAGCATACAGAATTTAAAAAAAAAAACTGCCTAACTGTAATCAAAAGGGCACAAAATAACACGCATATATGTTTCCTACCTCTCCAGAAGTGTTTGTCCTTTCAGCATCTGGATAAGCCTCAGAGCCTGCTCTTTACCAACACCTGGTATGCCCTTATGGAAGAATGACAATGTAGAGTTATCATAAGTCAGTCTTATCAATGATTTTGATGTTGTAAATTTCAGATTAAGGTGCCCTCCCTACTTTAGGAATATAATCACAGCCCAGGAGGATGGCCAGACCGACAAGATTCTCTCTGCAGAGATGTAACTCCGTTTGCATGCTGGAGGTCCTGTAACAGTCCACCTGTGGGTCCTGGAGGGAAAAGTGAGAAACCATACTATTAAGATATATATATTATATTAGCTGGTCTTTTTGCATCAGTAGAATAATAAACAAAATCAGACAAATAGATTGAGACACAGATGAAATACTGGTTAGTAAAAAAAGAGGTGTACGGATGCAGCTACTAATAATTTCATTACTGATTAATTAAAGATTTGTGATGATGTAATTGACTAAATAAATGTTAGACGTCCATCATGAGTTTAGAGTTAAGTTAACATTAGTTAAGCCATTCTATCTACGATGGATGGATGGAATCTATATCAAAATACTGATGATCAAAATTAAAATCCATTAATTAGCAGTCAGATTGTTAGTTAATTACTTGAGTAATGATTTTGCATATAAATAATAAAATTACAAGGATTTTTTCTTAAACTAGAACTAGACTAAATTAAACTATTGATACAGTTCTTAAAATGAATAAAGTACTTTCAGTATGGGGAAAAACTAACATCATATGACAGAAAGTAAAACTACTTCACCCATATTGTTTATCCATGTGGGAGTTTTAGGGATGCAATTAGGAACAGGAACATGAAACGCAGTATTTCCTCTGAGAATTTGTGCTTAAACACAATCCTGGAAAAATCACTGCTCTGACACATGCCCAGGTGTTACTTTAGTGTTCGGGAGAAAATTGAATCTGAATACAGTGACATTGGAAGATTCAGATGAACGTTGACAAACATACTTTACTGTTCATATTAAAGTTCCTGTAGACAGTCCGGGCTCCATACAAGAATGCGTCTCCATCATTAGTGATGCAGCCGTCCACCAGGCCCTCTGAGTCCAGGTAGGCACACATGGCCTCAGCCTCCCCAGCAGCTGTCACCCACGGCACACCCAGATAGTCCAACATCTCTGCACACTACAGAGGCAAGAGACAGAAAAGAGTGTAAATTTACAGGTGCATCTTGGAAAATTAAAATATTGCAGAAAAAGTCGATTTTAACCCATAATTTAGGTCAAAAAGTGAAACTTTAATTTATTCTAGAGTCATTACACACAAACTGAAATATTTCAGGCCTTTTTTTCTCTTGATGACATTTCTATATTATACATTCTTTGTTCTAATATTTAAAGAGATTTCCATGAGCTGTGAGCCACGAAGATTAAAACAAAAAAGGCCTGAAATATTTCACTGTATGTGTAATGAATCTAGAATATAAGAAAGTTTCCCTTTTTGACTTAAATGACGGAAAAGAAATTAACTTTTCCGCAATATTCTAATTTTCTGAGATGTATTATGCCAGATTGTAATTAGATATGCAGGAGAGTGGAGGACCAACCAACCTCTCTTAGTACAGCATTAAAGCGCCCTCTGCTGGTGTTTGTTGAAGACTTAGAGGCAGAGGACTTTTTGAATCCTCCATATCTCGTTTCTGTCCTCTTGCTCATGGTTTCAGCTTTAAGTTTCGGCGCTTCTCCTTCCATCACAAAGACGAGCTTCACCCCCATAAGCGTGAGGGATGACACCCTAAAAAATAAATTCCTGGACACAAAAGAACATTATATTCGGGTGATCTATGACCAGCAGACGTACAAAAAACTAGGTTTTAAACAGTATGATTGACGCGAACATCACGAGGAAATAATCAAAGAACAATATGTGACAATTACCTGAGGTGGGGTTTTGTAACTCTCCCCATCATTGCTTGGACATGCTGGGCCTCGCACACCCATAAACTCAGGTCAACTGCCAGCGTCTTTCCGCTCAAACTGTAGAGCGGAACCGACTCACGAACCGGCTCGACGATAGACCACAAATCGTGAACACCCATAACTGAACACAATGGGTTAAACGGATTTTACACAGGGGATATAACGATATAGAAAAAGTTAATGCTACAACACTGGACAACGACTCGGACTTTTCAAACAGTGGCGCCTTTGGGCCACATTCCAATTCGTTGAACAGCTCTGTACTTCGCTGCCTTTTCGCTGTATTAATTGTCACGACGATGAAATAAATGTGAATTCGACGTTAAAATTGAATTTAAATAATCACTGTGCTTTTATATAGTACACATCGCACTTACACTTTCAATCCATCTTGATTGTTAAAAAAGTAGGTGGAAAGAAAGAGAGCACTGTCGCGAAGTTGATCGAAGCCTGCCATTTTAAACGTGAACGTCATATTAAAGCGACTCCAAATGCTTGTTGCTATGGATACGAGGCTCTTGTTTACGACTGGTAACTTTCACTTTTTGGAGTATTTTTCTTATCAACCATGGACTCAAAAATGCACCTAGAAATTGTCGGTTCAATTAGAGACCGTAACTTCCACGTCGCCAAAAGTATTGCCGAGGTAAACCGTTAATTTCCACAAATTTTAGAGCTTTATATTACGTTTAATTGACATGTTTTCATCTGGACATTAACAAGACTTGTATCCTTTTACTATGCCTAAGTCCTTGTACTTTTAAAACGTCTGATTATGCACAACAGGGACTAAAACAGAAATTTCCTGAGCCATTTCTGGATCCAAAAATCCAACCGTTTTTCGAATGTGACTGGCACACATATCTGTGCAACAAGAAAAGGGTAAGTTGTCTGATTATATGTTTTTGAACTTTGATTTCAACAACTAAGTTCAACAAAACTATTAGCAGTAGAAGTAGCACGGATGTCAATCAACACACAGTCCGGAGTAGAGTTCTAATGCATTAGGCAAAACAAGGGAACACCTGTATGGATGTAGCAGGAAGGTGTAAAGGGTAAATTTTATTCTAAAACATACTGGGAGCCAGTGTAATAAAACGGGGGTGATGTGATAATATTTCTTTGTTCTGGTCAAAACTGCCGAGCATCATATTTTAAGGATTTTCATATATTTTATTCAAATAATGTTAATCTTCAAGTAAATTTGTAATTAGATCTCTGAAAGTCTGCCAAGTGTAAAGAATCATAAAATACAGTACTTGAGTAAATATACAAGTTGCTTTCTACCATTGTTCTACATTTATTGTCTCATCTGAAATGAGTGAGGATAATATGTTAACTGCAGCAGCTTGCTGTGGGTCGTGATACAGCCAAACACACCTACACAACAAAATGCTGCTGTAGTTAGACGTTTTTGAAACGTTGAATCACAACACGTTTGTTGTCTAACACTTTTGTTGTGATTCAAGGAGCTACGTGGAGAAGTGTGGCAGTACTCCAGCAGCCTGATGTGCTTTCTGAACGGCCAGCTCCTTGGTAATGAAAAGGATCTTGCCAGCTGGGCCAAGAATCAGTGGAGTTTCACTTTCACTCGACCACAGGCTTTCTATATGGCTCTAACTGAGGACTACTACACCAAACACCTCCAGAAAACTGGGGCAAGTCAACACCACAGTCACATAAATAACAAAAACTAGGTAACAGGAATCAGGAAGTATTTGACTTCTGTACATCATTTATTTTGCAATTACATGTAACTTGTTGCTTTTTTTAGATTACTGTAAACAAGCTTTGGAAACCATTCCAAACCAGGCTCCAAGCACAGTTTCAGTGATCAGTAGCTCTTCTAGTTGAATATTTCTCTGTAAAAATGGCTTATTTGTATTTGTTCGACCTTGGAACATTAAAATGAAAAGAACACGTCTCTGTCCTCTCGTTATAGCATCAGTTTGTCTTCATGGACATACAGATAGCAGGAGAGGCAGCAGGGAGGCTACTGTTTGAGGTGAGAAAACTCTGACAAGTGAAGCACAAATTCACGTATTTTCACATTGCTTGCACACACCGCCTGCGTCATCTCAACCCTCTGACTTTTGTAAGAATCCTTGAAATTTGACAGAAAATTGATAGCTACAGTATGGTTCAAAGCAGCATGTAACAATAATGAGGCACGTTGTTCCTTCTCTCCTCAGCTGTTCTCAGATATTTGTCCGAAGACATCAAAGAACTTCGAGGCTCTGTGCACAGGAGAGCGAGGCCTGTCTCAGAGCGGCCTTACACTTTGTTACAAGGGCTCCGTGTTTCATCGTGTGGTGCCCAACGGCTGGGTACAAGGTGGAGGTGTGGTCTACACTAGTCCTGTAAATATAAATGCATAATCTCCCACCCAGCTATAGCATCAGTGCAGTTAATTTGAAATACAGTGCATCTCAATATGGGGGGGCCAGACGCCAATAAATAATAATAATAATCAAAAATAATAAAAATAATAATCAGTACTGGAATTTGAAAGTAGTAGTAATGGTGGAGGAAGCCCCAAGTGACACCCTCACAATGTTTTTTTTTGTCCAACTAAGAGTAAAAAAATCTAAATTATTAAGAACACATTAAAATTATTAAAACTAATAAAAGGAAAAGCAGCAAAACATCAAAAAATTACTATCTAAATAAAATAGTTTCCAAAAACTTTCATTTAGCTAACTGATTAATCAGCTAATCATGTCAGTTATAGCTGCAGCTGCAATCTTTATTTGAAAAGTAACTAGTAGTTAAAGCTGTTAAATTAATGTGGTGAAGGTAATGTGTATTACTTCCTTCTGAAATGTGGTGGAGTATAAAAAGTAAAAAGTGACAAATCCAAGTAACCCAAGTAAGTGCAGTACTTGATTAAATGTACTTAGCTAGTAGGAAACTACATTCATCTAAGATTCTGGTCATGGTTATAATGTATTTAAACTTGATCTTTTTCTGCTCTTAAAGGCCCCATTATATTTAAGTGACATACTTTTTATTATCTGCCTCCTCTGTTTACAGTAATATGAAATAAGCAGTGAACATCCCTAACTTCTTATCCACATTAATCTTTATTTTTTGTTTACGTTGTCACTGCACCTTAAGTCCTCAACAAAATATTGTGAGATTGAGGAAGTCAATGAAAAGACATCTTGAACTGTGTTTTTTGCCGTATCACTGTGGCCTAGTCACATGGTAACCATATTTTTGAATTTAGCAGATATTTCTCCAGAAAGAAAAGGCAATGGTGGAGAATCAATCTATGGAGCAACTTTTCAAGGTAGGAAAGGAATAAACAGGCATTTACAGTTTTATAATGAGAAGAAAATGTAGATTTACTTATACTGTAAGTAACATGTGTCCTTTCTCCTTTTATATTAGATGAGAGCTTTGCTGTGTCCCACACTAAACGGGGCACTCTAGGAATGGCCAATAAGGGTCCCCACACCAATGGATCCCAGTTCTACATCACCCTGCAGCCAACACCCTGGATGGACAGGACCTACGTTGCCTTTGGGTTTGTATCACTAATTTGACTTGAGAGACACCTGTTTTATTTCCTATTTATGCATAATCTCATAATCTCTTACACAGTTTTGCTCAAGCCTAAAGTCTTTATTTTCTATTCTAGTCAAGTGGTTGAGGGTGTTGAAGTCCTCAGGAGATTAGAAGAGGCTCCGACTTGCAATGAAAGACCCAAGTATGAATGTAAAGTTACAGACTGTGGGGTGTTTAAGTTTTGACACCTACGCATTAATTATTGATGTCTTGATGTCTATTAAATATCTTTGTTTTTGTTTTTCGTGTAGTTAAATGAAAGATAAATGTTAGATATAACTTACATTTGCATACACACATCAGCAAAAAACCTTTGAATTTATTTGTGATTGTGTGTTTATACTGTGTATGATTCAGATAAAATAGCTTTTGTCTTTGTGTCATCTAGCATTCTTAAGGGTTCCACATTGATGACTCTGCTAATGAGACAAAGTAACATTTAATGTAACTTACTACTTACAGGTAGAACCAGCAATATTCATAATATTCACTAATGCCATTTTATATTGAGCGTACATGCAGCAGCTCAGAGTATATACCTGTGCAGATGATGAAATACAAACACAACACATAATAAAGTGGGAGGCACTGACAATATTTGTCTTCAACATGTGTAATGTATTGCTGGGCAACCTGTCATCTCCATCATCAGATTTTAAAAGAGTGACACAGACATGAAGAAAGTGGTCCAAAGTTCACAGCTAATTTCAATTGTAGCTGTCCCAATTGTAATTGTACTTTAGCCAGGTAACTTATAGGCTACTGCTCAGGTGGAAAGACACTTTCCCATCTGCACATTCTCACTGGATGAAAGATTATGCAATGTTTCAAGCTAGAGAAGATCATCTATTCTCTTTCTGTCTGTTTGGTTATTTTTGTTTTGCTTGGTAGTACTTTTCCTCTTGAAAATGTGTGGTACAGGTGTGGTGGGCTTGGTGTGTCTAATGGTTGTGTGGTAGCGTGGCCGAGCGGTCTAAGGCGCTGGATTAAGGCTCCAGTCTCTTCGGGGGCGTGGGTTCGAATCCCACCGCT
>JAPMOB010202250.1:0-11455 GCA_029875015.1 Lepomis gibbosus
GTTTGTGGCTGTGCGGTTGGTGGCAAACCAGTTTCCCTACCGGGATTAATACATTTTTCAATCAATCAATCAATCAATCATGAATGTGGGATTAACTCAAACTACAGTGTGTTTCTGTTAATGAAGGAACATGTCAGCCAGTGTGGCTCACTGATTATACTTTAGACACGTTAGCTGACTCATTTCTTTGTTAGTGTAGGTCTTTTTTGCCTTATTCTTTAAATGTTGTTAATAAATTAGTTTGAAAAAAGGTGAATCTTATACTTATATTTACTTATGTCTTATTCTCTAGATGCTTTCATTGAGCAAGATGTTGCAGCAAATAAATACTAACACGTCAGCCTGGAATTATAAAACTCAATGTGCTGTTGTTCATCAGGGGAACTCTGTCCAAAATGGCGCAGGTCAGATTTACAGCACCACAATGCTAAATCAGCTGAGTACTCTTTCCATTTTGATCTTTAACCTGTTCTCTAATGAAAATGTACCTTCTGAAGTGACACAGGGACATTCCAAAACTTACATCCATCCCATGCCAGGGAAAAGCAGGCATATAATGTTTCGCTCAGTCACTTGAACCTTGACTCTCTATGCCAAAGGTGCAGGTTTCCTTTTTGTGTGGGTGGCAGCATTTTTCTGACCAAAACCAATCGCAACATGTGTAACAGTAACAGAAAGTAACAATTCGATATACTCTATGCATTTTCATCTCTCTTTGAGTCCCTGTCGTCTCCTGAATCTACACCTGTTTGGTATCCACAGCTCCTTTTCACGACAATATCTCATAGGTGGGAGAAACTTATCACCAGAATGACCTTTGACCCCGTCAAGATGACCTTCTGAAGACTGCTTTCAGCCATGTGTTGCAGTGCCACATATACTTAGGCCTAACATCTGACTCAATCTGTCTTGACTGACACAGCAGAAAGTCAGAAGCACTACACACTGATGACCAAATCGGTTTGTTACTGCCATTATTTGGAGACCAAATGCTGTCTCTCTAAAACTTAGAAATACAGTTTCTTACAAATGTTTTGACTTGTTGAGCCGTCTGCTGCTTTGACATTAGCCTCTCCTGAGACTAAGAACCTGCTCTCAGAAAGGCCAGAAAGCACCATACATATTTAGTAGCTCCACGCCTCGCTCATCATCCTGACCCACATGGCAGCACGCCGTCTGCAGCATCCCTACAGGTGCTTGCGTGTGTGTGAAAGTAGAAATGGCTAAGTGAGAAACAGAAACAGCTTTGTCCTGTTGACCATTCGAGCCTCAGATGACACCACAAGTCAGACTGTCCATCATCCAGGGAGGTGGGAGTTCTTGTTTGGTGACCCTGCGACTGCCACAGCAATGCACAGTCCTCCTCTACCCTCCAGTTCACTTACAACCATCTGTCTGTTTGTCTTGTGCACCCTGCATGAGGACATTCTGAAATGTATTAGCATCCTGTGCTTTTTTGCATCTCCGCTTTAGGCCTACACAAACATTTGGTGTGGAATTATAGCCATGTGGTATATGTTTAAAAATGTTGCATAAAAATTCTGTTTTACTATTTTGTGCAGTTCTTTCATATGATTAGCATCCAGTGAGTTGATGCTTGCTTTTACATGAGGTTTCTGAAATAACCAGCGACCCTTTTCATGTTTATTGGTCTTAGACACAGGACACAAAACACAACTACAGATGTCCCCACAGACACTGTGGAACACATAAACCAAGGGTTTCATTATTTCTAAGCTTGTGGCGCCCTCTCCTGTGTGATACAGGTAAAAACATACTTCACTTAACTAGACACAAGAAGTGATGTACTTTGCAAATACCGGTAAATTTAAGGTGTGTATCTTTATGACCCTTTTGTAAATAAATTATATGATTATGGCATGTAAACAAAATGAAACAGCTTAATGAACTTTGGATACTGAGTTTTAGGAGAGTGATGTCTTTCTTAAGTGCTGGGCTACATAACAGAAGCAGCTTGTGCACTAAATGCTAAATAAATTCTTACATGGTTACAGTACATCTTTATTAAAAAGGTATTGAAAATTTCAGTGCTCATCATTGTTTTTCACAGAATGCAAAAAGAGGTAACAAAATCACTTAAATAATGCAACACTTTATAGAAAAAGGTAAAAACTACTGTATTTCAAACATCAGATCAGTTTACGAAAAACACACAAAATCCAAATTCAAAGGTCAACATTTTCATAAGCTGTGTGTAAAAACAAATGACTCGGTTAAATACAAAAGAGCCATTTAAGTAAAACATTACAAGGCTATTTAAAGCCAATGGGTTGTACCAATAATGGCCCATGCTGCAAATTCATACATATATGTTAATAAACAGCATAAAAAGAAAAATATAAAAAAGTAAAATATTATTAAAATACTGAGTAAGACATTTTTTCAGTTAATCGTAACATGACAGAAGGTAATCATTGGATTCCTTTTCAAATGTAATTGTCAATTATGTAAAAAAAACATTCATATTTACAAAGACTTGTGAGCTACAGTACACATTTGAATATAAGACATTTCAGAGAGGTACAATTTTAAGGTTGACAAATGTCTTCCTTTGAAAAATAATGGTATCAATAATGTAATGAACAGAGGCAACACACAACATGTATCATAGAATCACAAATCCAAGTAATTCTACCCTTTAAAACGTATACAGGAGTGTATAAAACAAACTGAACCGCTGTGATTAGCTGAAGCTGTGTTGGAACAGGCTGCTTTCAAAGGTTAGTTAATGTCGAGTGCAACTGGGCCTTTCATGGAGAAACCAATAAAGAATGACACTTTTGAGCCCTCAGCATGCCCAATGAGCTGACTTCGAAACACCGCAGTGACTTCGACCTTCAGACCTGGGACACAAGTATCTGCCAGTAACGAGCCGCTCCTCACCTCGCCAGTGGCCCTGCAGAGGAGCTCCTCCACCTTCTTCTCCTTCCATATTTTGCCATTTGCCCACATGGAGGAAAACTGTTCCTGCCCAGCTGTGATGCACTTTTTGATTTCCCCCATGTGGACCAGTCGATCATAGCCCTGCTTCTTCCCCAGGAAGAAATGGATAATGGGCCTCTTGCCATTGCACACTTCCTTCATCTCTGTGTGATAAAAGGTCTTCACCTGTGAGATGTACTTCCCCAGACTTCTAGATTCTGGACTGTTCTGCTGTGGCCACAACAGCACAACTGCGATGAAGTGTAGTGCCAAATTATCACTTAAAGGGACTGGCTCACGCAGAACTTGGCAGAGGACACTGATTAGTTTCTGGTATGGCTGAATGTATGTTGATTCCAGTTTGATACAACTCAGCACAACATTGACGTAGAGGAAGTTAATCCTCTCCTTAATTGTCGGCTTATGTTCCAGTACACAAACAAAATCATAATGTCTTGCGATCTTCTCCAATATTTCAGGTGAGATGTCATCTGACAGGTGGTTCAGAATCCCAGAATAGGTATCCGCTCTTTGCATCTCCAGGTATTGTCTTGCCTGGTGTAGTTTCAGCATGATATGCATGGTTTTATTCTTCCAAAGAGCTGCAGAATCTGTCTTGCAGAACAGATTGGCATATATTCTGAAACACCTGAAAAGCTCATTTTGGGCTATTTGCTCACGGCTGTCTTTCATTCCAAATCTGGAGCCCAAGTTCACATAAAACTTGTCAAGTAAGTCAAAGTTCACCTTCATCCTGTATTTGAGGTTGTAAAGTACATCCTCAAACTGTCTGAGAATTAAGTAGTATTGTCTGTGTTTGTGTTTGCTGGGATCAGATGTCTCTACATCCTGAAGTTTAATATCTCCAGAGAGGACCTTACTCATGATGTCATGGCGGACATTGTCAGAAGAAAATATGGGGGTCTTCGCCAGCATTTCAATGACAAGTACGCCGGCCTGAATTTCTCCCAGGCATCCCGATGTATTAAAAGGACCGTTGTCTGTCTTATTTTGTAATCGCTGAATTGACTCCTTCTTTGCAAGGCTCTGTGTTTCCTTAAATGCTTCTATTGCTGACTGAGCCATTTTCAGAAACACGCGCAATTTTTCAGGAGTAAGAGGCTGTTCCTTGCAGTTTGCAATGGCATTTTTCAGCTCGTGCTTGATAACTTGTGCTGATGTGTCTGCGAAATAAGAGCTGTCTTTGGAGAGTTCTCTTGCTCTCCCGGCCCAATCCTTCGCCTCTGAGAAATCCCTCTTTTTTAGGTAATAGTACCTGGCTAGTAACTGAGAGACAACAGCATCTTTCTCAAATCTTTTTGATGCATTCTTCAGCACCATCTCTTCCAGTCCTGGTGTTTCACTTGCGATGTCTTGAATAAGTGGAGCGAACTGAGATTCCTCTTCTGCTGAATAAAATCTCTTCACCAAAATGTGGTGAACATCTTGCAGGAGTTTGTCTTTCCCTTGTATGCTCTCAAAAAGCTTATTTGTGGTCAGCAGAAGGTCGGTAATATCAGCTCTGTTTACATTGTGTGTTGCTGTAAGTTCCTGCAAACACTGCTTTGCGATACTTATATGGATCATTTTCACAGCTTTGAAGACTACCTTTCCCTCAACTAAGCAGCTGGCAATTAAAGTGGAAAATTTCCCAAATCCTTCTTCAACTTTGTTGGTTCCACAAAATGGTTTTGGTTGAAGACCGAGGAATTCCTCACACAGAGAGACGGAGAGAGAGGCATTCTTGCAGTACACACTCAGCAGAACCAAAACAGCCAGGAGTTGTGCATTTTTCTGATTCATGTTGAAGCTCTTCAGGGTGTTGCGGACCACACCTTCAATATACTCTGGCTTGAAGTTCTTCTTCATGATCATAAATCCATAGAACGTTTCCACGTTGGTGTGCTTTTTCTTGATTTCTACAAGTGTTTCCTCAAACAGTTTCTGCTCCTTCTCAGAGAGTGTATTCCCAATGAAGACTGTGTCTTCAGTTGGTTCAGTCTGCCCAGGGGACTCTGACCTCATACAGTTCAGGAGAATTACCTGTGCAGACTTAGACTGAATGTGTTTCTTCACACATTCTTTTTCAATGAGCTGCTGCAAGTCAAACACTTTTTCTTTATCATCAAAGTCATCTATCATCAGCAAAACAGGGACGCGTGGTAATTTCTCCCCATGGTCATACATTAAAAGTTTGACCACCTGATCAGCTACTTCAGCAAAGTCAGCGTTGCTGTCTCTGAGGACAGCACAGCGGAATCTGTCCCGCAGAGCCCACAGAGTATGCATTGCCAAAGTTGTCCCACCACATCCAGCTACATGCATGAGGTTAAATAACACGCAGGCTTTTCTCAGGGAGCACAAATCTGGTATGACTGTGCTCATGATGAAGTCAAACATGTCTCGTTTGATAAACGGGGTGGATCCAGGCTGCTCTGAGAAATAGAAATTCCACCATGACACTTTCCCTCCTTTGTAGAAGTTCTCCTCTATGACAATTTTGTCCTCATTTCCCCCTTCACATTGGTTCACACACAGGACCTCTAAGGTATTCAGGCTACGCTCCACTTTCTTCTCTAGAAGCACTTTGCTTCCCCCACCACAGGGCAGGAAACGGCTGGACCTACGGTTTTTTGACAGAAGACTAAGAACAGTGCCGTTGACTTCAGCAAAACTGAGCTCGTATATGCATCTACCAGAGATGTTGATTCCACACCGAGCCTCAATCAGGTCCCTCCAAGAGGTAAATGCTTTTTCATTGTCACATATACAAAGGATTTGCTCTCGGCCTCTGAGCTCCTGGTAGAATGTACTGAAAGTCTCAACAAGAGGGTCCATCTTCTCACTCACGGTTGACAAAAGTAAGAAAATGACAAGGAATCTCTTGTTTGGAAGCACATCTTTCCGACATAAGAAAGAAATGACATCTCGGACGGAGGCTCCTTTGTCCATCAACCACTGGTCTATGTCTGAAGGGGCCTCGTCCTCAATACCTCCGTTGCAGAAAACCCAGCTGGTGTTTCGAGTTAATTTCAGCTTGTTTGCAATGTCCTCAACTCCTTCTGTGATTTTATACTGTGCTGGTAAATGGACACTCACAGTACTCTGCTGTTCGAAGCAATTCTGCAATCCATGTTTAGCTGATTCTGGATCAAAGTCCAAAACAGCTGTTGGGTTGAGTTCTACAAGAAATCCTAATGATTCAAACTGGATTGAATGGGATTTGTTAGTTACTATCACATACTGCTCGAAGTGTGATTTATCTAAAGAGAGGGATCCACCAGTTATCATCTGACTTAATCTGGAGCCTTGAGTACTGCTTTTTATCACACTGAGGTGCTTCTCCTCGGCTTGTTTTCGGAGTTGGGATCGCTGTGCCATATTGTCAACAAACTGGTTGAACTCTTCCATATGTTTGGCAAATGTGGTCGGTGCGAGGAGATCCCTGCTGCTGCCTCCATCACGGACAAAGAACTGTTTTGACGGTTTTGTATCAGTTTCTTTAGCTTTCGTTTTTTTCTTGGCCTTTTTCGTGTTCACGCTGAAAGAGTGAAAGATGTTTTCTTCACAGACGGCAGAGTCGGGAACTATGTCCACTTCTATCACACATTTGTCAGATGATGTCATATTCTTATTGAGAACTCCAACAAATCGAGGAGGTTTGATGCACATTTGAGCAGTCTGTTTGTGTTTATGCTCAAAATAACCATCTATGGCAGTTTTGAGCTCATTTGCATAAGCCTCTCTGTCTTTAGCAACTACTCCCAACACTTGACCATGGGTGAAGTCTGGCTGGTCCCCTATTCCAAAATGTATGGTGCCGTTGGTGCGGCTGTTCATGCAGGCCGCTGCAAAGCGAATAACCTCAGCAGTGAACTTGCTCATTTTGGTTTCATCTGTTGTATTGATGAAAGCTTTATACTCGTGGCAGGGTTCAATTAAGTCTGAGGCACCGGATTCTGTAATATCAAGAATGCCGCTCTCCATGTATCTGTATGTATCGTGGTACCTACAAAATGGATACGGCTTGCATGGTTTTCCAGGTTGATTTGTAGAGCTTGTTGGTTCCTCCTTCTTTAATTTCACTAACTCATCTCTGGCATGAATGATTAACTTCGCTGGTCCAAAAGTCACACCCATTTTGTTTAAATCTGTTGTATCGAAAAGCAAAAGACTACGCCCGTTAACGTCCTGCTGAAACAGTAATTCTGCTACTCTGTCATCCACATCATCCAACTTGAGAGCCCATTCTCTCACTTGATGTTTACTCCAATCCTGGATCTCTGGTGACAGGTCCTCCTGACTCTGAAATTTTAAAAAAATGGTGTTATTTTTTTTAATTTTCAACTTAAATCACTGCACAATTATTTGCTGTGCTGATGCATTAAGTATAGTAATGCACAACAACTTGCAGGGGTGTGTTTAATAACTATCTAAGTAGCAATTTGAATCAAATGTAAAATCTCTTTTGGATTATGGTGCATCTTCCCCTAAAATGAAAATGATTTCAACGGTTATTTACCTTGATTTCACCTTGATCTGCCATAACAGCGTTGGTTTCTTCTTGGCAAATGTAGATCAGAAATGCTATAAAAATAATTTTAGAAGAGCAATTTACAATAGAGGACTAGACACTGTAGGCAACTACTTGCACATGAAACACAAAATGTCATTGATTTCAGCTTTACCTTCATTTGTCCTGATCATCCATGATGGCTGGCTCACTTTTCATAAATCTTGACTGCCAATGCTGCAAAATAAAGAATAAAAATATATTAATTGATATATAAACAAATGTCTTTCTTTATATGTTGTTAAAGTGATATGTCTCTGATTTAGTGATATTGTTAGCTAGCTAGCTTGTTAATAGCTGCACTGTTTGAGGTAAATTATCCCATTTTTTAGTGTGATGAGTGACATTTTAGGGCATTTTTAGCCATTTACGCTCCGTACTAACAAACTCCTCATAGAGAATTAATCGTAGCAACTTCACATCTTAACAGTGCGATCTAAAGACCACGGGGAAGTTGCGCTAACTGCACGTTTTCGTTGAAGGGCATGTCTGTGTCTCTGTCCAACATTTTTGCTTGAAACAGGAAGTTTTTTGTTTGATAGTTTGTTTGCTTTGCCTTTTCAGTAGACATGGAAAACAATAGCGTTACAAAATCAGTTCATATTAGTGCTGTCATTTTTATTTACATTGCAGTTTACTGTTACCTATCTGTTTACTGTTACTGTTACCTACTGTTTACTGTAGCCTATCTGCAACTGGCAGGACTGTAATAAGCACAGTTCATTTGGTCTGAATGATATTAAATGATCAGCTGGCCCACCTGCCAAGAGCAACCAGACTTTAATCAATAATGTCTAATGCAGTGAGAGGCACTCCTGGCTATGAGAAAATCATGATTTCACCTGTGTGTGCTTTAGCTATGGTTAAATAAGAACAGGAAGAAGCTGAACAAAAGTTGAATAAAAACAGGAAGAAGCTGTACCGAAGCTTAAAAGTGTCTGCTCATTACACAGTTCCAATCAAGGCCTACTTCATCAAACATAACTAGTAGAATATCATTTTAAACTGAAAAGGGCTATGCATCAGATTTAAATAAATGCAATGTCATAGTGGAAGCAGAAATAGGTCTAAATTGTTTAAAAAGATTCGAACCGCACAAACCTTAAAGCTGCAAGTCAAGTGCAATAACCACAGATAACATAAGATAGGCTACATCATAAAACTGATAGGCTACTGTTTTTCATTTGAAATCAGGCCTATTTAGATTGTGCCTTTCTGATCATATTGTTTCACACTGATCACGTACGTTACAATAAAAACACTTACCCATCCGACAAACGTGACGCGGACTGCGCAGTCTGCTGCCACACTGTTGAAGGTCTTCAAACACGGTCGATGAGACAGACTTTCTGAGCAAAGTAAATCACAGGGATGTGAATCGACAGAGACGTCTGCTTGTTCGCAGGGAGGAGAAGATGATAGGTGCCGTAAGAGGCGGAAGACAGCGCTCATGAGCCGGCAGAGGAGGAGGAGGAGGAGGAGGAGGGCGGACAGTTCAGCAGAAACGAAACCGTCGCGTTATTGTGCGCGTGAGATGTTTGGTTCAAAGAAATGATACCTATGTTCAGAGGTGGAAAGGGTAGGCTACAGAAATATTCTACTTAAGTAAAAGTAGCATTACTTTGATGAACTTTTACTTTTGTAGTAGCTGCTTCAAGTAAAATGACCTATAGGCATGATATAAAAATCCACTCAGGTAACAGTAAAAGTGGCTCATTTAAAATTTACTCAGAGTAGCCTAAAAGTTACTTTTTTAATCTCCTAAAATAACTTATTTATATTGATTTAGGGGAGACCGGGTATGGTTGTAACATGGGGAGAGTTGTAACAACATCAATTCCCCCAAATAGAGACAGGAGTTATGATCATTTCAGTCTTTACCTACTTTCTCTCCAATCAGGCCTGGTGGTTATCAAGTCTGGAAACAGGTATTTTCAGAATATATAGAGAAAAAAATGATTTTGAGGTAAGAAAGTACAAGACTATTTTGGTTTAGTATCTATACTACTGCAGATAGAATTGTTTTACTGATATTAGCTTGAAATATAGTTTCTCAGGGAACGTGTGATGCATTTTTTCCTTTCTAATTTCAAACCAATTCAGAAATACAATACAGCTAGCTAAACATTGGCTGACAGGGGTGGGGTGGACAATACATAAATCTTGGTACTTTCTTGATTTTAATATTTTCCAGATTGCCCTATGCAGTCTGGGTCATCCTAACCTGCACTCCAGGGTTACCACCTTTAATTTGTCAGCACTGTGACCAGTACTCCCCATTCACATGTTGACGTGTGTATCGTCACTCGACCTTTTCCATTCCCGGTCTCTGCAGGTGGAGAGGGCAGAAAAGCGATTGGGCAGCTTGTGAGAAGTGCCTGTGCGCAAGAAAAAGTCCCAGTACGCCAAAGAGTAAAATATTGTGTATTTTACTCATAAGTGCTGGTATTCGTACCGATGAATACTAGTGCCCACTTTAAGCACTGACTGCGACTCTGAATAAGTATATACAAAAATTGACACACACACCTCTTTAGTTAGACCTAAGGATGTACAGAGATGTTCTATAATTAGGAACATTTTAAAGTATTTATTAAGTATACTTTTAAGTAAGTTTATTCTACAGATAAAGTTACATACACATACTGTTCATGCGCATGAGTCATCAGACAAAGTCTGTTACAGCAAGAGAGAAACATTGTTCTTTGACATCACTACCTGTTTTGGAAGATTATCATATAATGTGGTTCTTTTGTGTGATTGTTACAACTCACCCTGCTCTTGGGGTAGGTTGTAACAAGGGAACACATTGCATTTGACATCAACTCACAGGGTCTGTGATATTCTTGTAGAGGATTGAATTGGTGCCATTTAAACAAATGTAGGTACTTTGTATAAAAATTTGAGAACTCCAGCTAAAAGATTAGTGTAAGTTATGGTTGCTGAAGCAAAAAGTGTTACAACCATACTTTGGTCTCCCCTAATATCTTATTTATACGTATTACAAGTATTTAATTAAATTACAGGCTCTTGTGATTTGATAAGTGAACAAAGCCATATGGCACCTACGTCTGCTCAAGGGCATGAGTTTTTCTAAGCAGACACCATAGGGGCTGGACAAAAATAATTGCCATAATATTGTTTAACATTTCACCTTTCGCAAAGTGATCAGACTGCTAAAAACATGGTAGGCCTAAATCCATAATCTACAAAAATCTACATAGGCTACTACATAGGTCTACTTAACTAGAACTGTAGTCAAGAGGTTCACTGAGGAGTGATGGTTAAAATATGTAATTGTAATGTAACTGTCATAATATATTATTCAACCGGTTTTGATGCTATTATGCAGCTGCCTGTTGTTGTGCATCACACACCTGTAGTTACTGGTGGTAACAGCAGATGCCTCTTAATACCACAAGTCTGGGCAGCTAAACAAATTATTGTCGGACAGGTATTGGTAGGCTATTTTTCATAATTCTGTGATCTGACTTTATGCTGTACACACAACATGAGTCTGCGAACAGCAAAACTGAAAGGAGTTGGTTACCTGGTTGAGAAGGTGGAGGTGTGCAGCCTGTGTCTGCTGCTGCTGACTGTTGCATTACTCACTGCAATATTTCAAACAGGTCCGCTGTCAGAAAACTGTTGGAAATGACGGTTGTCTTGTTGTGTAGACACATTTTTGATGAATGACAGTGGTCAGCCCTAATCTCACTTACAAACAGTGCTTGAAGTGGAAAAAAATAGGTGCCAGCAGGCCTACCTGCATTGTGCATTGTTTCATGTGTTATTCAACATTTCTTGTTGCTGTTTTTCAGAACATCTTTAACAAAAGCTTTCAAAAAGTGATGGAGAGATTCTGATTCTGACCTGTCCCCAGTGTCCCCAGTGTAAATGACACCTATCTGTCAATATTTTTAAATGTCCCGCCCCATC
>JAPMOB010202259.1:0-18831 GCA_029875015.1 Lepomis gibbosus
CTCCAAGTTTGAAAACCCTGACATCCAAAGTGTATTTCTCTGAAACACACTAAAGCCAGGTCGGTGTCCCTCCTGTGGTTTAACCCTGGGTTTGGGCTTTTAGAAATGTCTTGATGGAAGCTCACTATCTTTATCCTTGATTTTGGGGTTTGGAAGCGAGAGCTTTTTGTCTACCATGATGACTGTGGGTGTTTTGTCACTGTCTAGCATGTTTGGCTTACAGAGGAGCTTTCTATTAACTTTGTGTTTCCACCGCAGAGGGGTCCGAACTGCTGAAATGCTGTCAGATCTTCCTGTCTTTCCTTCCATTGGAGAGGTTAGATGACGTCAAAACAGAGCTGTGAAGGGTAAAACACAGAGGATAGACTTCTTAGGGGGACGGTTTAATATCTCTGGACCATTCATGGTGCTTTTACTTTGAATCTGACCTCTTTATAATTCTTCTGAAAAATACCTGTTCCCTGTACTCACAACAGTTTGCTAGAATCCAGCAAGCTAAAATCATTGTTCAGTTGAATAGCGGTAGGTGCTGCTCAGCGAATGTATATTACAGTAACTCCACAACTGCAGCAATCTGTCTTTCTTCCTCTCTTGTCTCCTCACACCTCAGGCTGCGTTGTAATATTCTGCTCACTGTACTAAAATCCAAACTCTGCCTCCAGTCACAGGACAGGATAACACAGTGATTACTTCAATAATTCATTACTCCACTAGTTCACTACAAGTTGAAACAGCAAACGTTGGATTATATAATTCAAATTCCCCTTCTAGGTACAAGACAGATGGCGGAAAACATTAAAACCATAAATCCAACCAATGTCAAAGTTCCCTGAAGTTACATGACTAACAGTCATGTAACAGTTAATACTGGAATATTTAATTCCTAAACTAAAACCCTGACGGTGAAAACTGGCATCAGGGAATTATTTTGTAACACCAGACTGATCTACAGGACAGACATAAAAAAAACAAGACTGAGCTGAGAGGAAAAGATTACAGAGCTCAGCGAGCGATTGATAGACTATGACTAAATGATCCAGGTATCAACAATAGCAAACTATTGTAGAAATCACATCTGGCGGCAATGTGACTCAGATTTATATACCGATGTTAGTACTGTTACTTTAATTCTGTACATCATGCTGTCAGTACCAGCCATTTGCAGATGTGTCAGTCTTTGTGGCAGCTTTTTGAACACCAAACAGAAGATGTATTAGTGGCTCAAACTGGGGTACTGTTGTGCCACGCTGTCAGAGATGTTATATGATGTTTTTAGCAGGTAGGCAAATACAAGGGAGCATTTTCTCTCTTTTTGTGTTTGTGGTCCAACAACAATGAGACAAACTCAGCTTCTTAATGCCCTAACAGATCTTTATGTTGTGGTTAGCACAGTCAGGTCATCATCACCTATCCTCCCAGGTGAAAATAATGTTGATGGTGCAAAGCCTCCCTGTGGTGGCTGGCGTACTCACCTGCGATATTAAAACACTCCCATAGTCATTGCACCACTAGACCAAATCCCCATCTGCAAAAATACATCCTTTCTTTAATTAGCTTTTTCTAATTTACCTCCTGGGTGGGGGGTGGGGTGGTGGCCCCTTTAATAATCTCCCCAAAGAGCTGTGAAGTGAGACAACCCGCCGGTCCCAGAAGTATTTTTATGATTGTAAATTCGCATTTGAAAGTTTTCTTTGAAAGACACCTTCAGTCTTCCTCAACATATTAGCACTGGAGTCTCCCTGGTAATAGTACATGTTCATGTTAAGTATGACTGTTTTTAACTTTGTTTTTAACAAGTCATGATTTCTCCTGTCAGTTTGGTGTTGATGGCTCTTATTGACCACCAATCTATACTACAACACCCATGAGCCTGAGCCACCATTGCCACAGAGTAGAACCCGGTCCGAGGTGTGAATCAAAGTTTTACTGTACTAAATTCAAAAACATTTAATCAAAAAATTTTCTGATGGAGTTCATCTTTTTTAACAAAGATTTACAACCTATCTAAGGGTTGGAAATGCTTCGGTCAGAAAATGCAAAATATTTACTCCCACTTTTCTATATCACATATATATCCATTATTATGTTTGTACTGCTCGTCCTAACTCCCTAATGTACAGTGTATCTGGCCATCTCTCCTCACTCCTTGTAGTCTTCCACTGCCTTCACTTTTGTAGGGTTTTTATCAGCTCTCGCTGCACGACGAGGCCTTTGACTCCAAGATTCTTTAACTCAAGTATTAAACTGCACAGAAGGGTTGCCTGAAATCCCACAGAAGCAGCTTTATGTTCCACAAAGAAAACCCTATTGATTCTTCTATTATTACAGGTCAGTATCCCTTCCCATGTATAATCCCACCTTCACCAAAATACAAGTGACACGTCCATTTTTTTTTTACTATTGAGCTCAATTTTTCTACCCTTGTGTCTCCCTTTGATAACACTTGGAGGAGAATGAGCGGTTTGCTGCAACACATACTCCGAGGATTCATATTTAAAGATGCCTCAAATCATCTTAAAGCATGAAATCTTCCACACACTCTGCTTTTCCGCTTCTATATTCACAGTCCTGGTTCAAGGGTATTTTTAGACAGCTCGTCAAGGACAATCCTACGACTGTGGCCAAGTAGATAAACCTCTGCAAACATTCATGCCATTTTGTAATGTAAAACTACTTTCACTATGTCCTTGGTAAGGACAAAAGCGAGCCATCACTGACAATGGTGCATGCAGGGTAAAGTCATGTTCAAACACTATTTCTTACACTTTTTCTTCCATCCAATGCTCCTGGACAGAAGTAGTATCATCTTTATGACTGTGATAGTTGATTGGGTGTGTTGGGTACAAGGCAATCTGCTGCTGCTTTTACTGTCCTGCTGCATTTGTTGCAAAATTGATTTTAGTCTCTGATGAACAACAATGCAAAGGCAGGCAAGCAGACAGACAGGTTGATTAGCGTACCACAAAGGCACACAGGCTCCCAGATCTCATCTCATCCATAAAAGAAAGGACCATTACATTGAAAATGTATGGGCGATGACATGCCCCACAACAGGCCTGCAAGACTCATATTGGCAGAGAGCAGAGCTGCAGCCCAGGGATTATTCAGAGAGATGGATGGAAATGAACAGGTTTAATATAGACTGGGCTGTCAGACAATGATCCATACATACAGTAAATGAAATGTCTTGAGGGCTGGGAGGTTCTGATAAAGGATAATAACATATATACTCTACTATTCACACACAGGTACAGAAATATGCATAAAATGCACAAACATATTCCCAAACCGACATGAGTAATTCATCACAGGCTCAGGGGAACGCTGCATGTTGAAATGGCTACTGTGCTATCTGCTTATCTGAACAGAGACTCCCTCCACGGTGTATTTTTACAGCAGAATATATAGACAGAGCCTGCCACTCTGCCTCCCTCCTCCTCTGCCAGAATGATTCCCTCTGCACTTCAGGGTGGTCAAGGCACGTCAGCAGGTCATAAAATGATTTATAGAATGTAGGTGGTGGTAAGTGTTTTCACTGACCATGTTTTTCATCTTGAAGATCAATACTTTTTAATAAATATTTGCGTTCTTCTGCTACTGTAGCAAGTGACGAAGTAAAATATTCTCTATATGGGTAATCAATTTATAGCAGTAACTACAGTTTAATGACTCAGCTTTTCTTGATTATTTATTTAGTTTATAAAATGTCTCTCAGAGAATATAATTTAAGTTCCAAAGACACAAATTTATATTGATGCAAGTGAGAGCAAAATTTCTTTGTACGCTTTGAAAATATTTGCTGACAAAGAGAAAGCGATGCAATGTTAGGTCAGGAATTTAGTCTGCCAGCCTGCTGGGAATAAATGTCTCTCAATGAGATGTTTACTGTTTGCTAATGAGCCCGCTAGCTCTCTAGCTTGTCAGCCTACAAACAGTGACGAGCGAGAAGTAGCAAAGGCAATGTTGCACGATTTATGTGCTTACTTGTGGGCTTTTGCCAGGAGATAACGTCTTCAAATTTTTTCCAGTCAAAAACTCCAAAATAAAATCAGTCAGTCAGTGGTGGAAGAAGTAAATACTTTACTAAAATTAAAAGTACTAATACCACACAGTATAGTACCTACAGCATTTGAAACCTTAAGTATAAGAATGTAACTGTTAGCAAAAGACTATTATACCCCCAATTATTATAAATGATTTTTCTGGATTAATATTACTACTGCAATATTGTGAATTTAACTACTTTATATCCTGTTGGGTAGTTTAATCAAGCAATGCATCCTAATCTACAAGATCATCATATGTTTGCGGCGTCGCTGTCCTGTGAGAACCACAATCTCTAAAAAGTCAGATTTTCATGAGCTGAAAAAAACAGCCCTGTTTTCAGTTTTGTGAGGATGCATTTTACCGCTGATCCAAGGACGGTTTAAACCATTTATTTATCTTAAAAAGAAGGACAATTCACTCAACTTGTGAAGGAAGACTTAGTGCTTCTGTTTATCAGAAAGATTCAAATCACCAGATGTGGAGATACAAGGTGTTCACTGGACTGGAAGGTGTTGTTGTTGTTGTTGTTGTTGTTGTAGGGTAAATTTTAATCTGAAAATTAACTAAAGCTGTGAGACAAATATAGTGAAGTAAAAAGTAAAATATTTGTCTCTGACATGTATAGAAATACTCAAGGAAAGTAGAAGTACCTCAGTGTTGGATTGTGGCATTTCTCCTGTCAGTGCTAAAGCTTTGTGAAAGTGAGCTCTTTATTTAGAAGGGTGGAAACGCAGCAACTCCAGCTTTTCTGTTTTCAGTGTTGCAAATATTATGAGCTACTCCGCATGACAGCATCAGCTAAATAGCTGAAATGTAGACGGAGAGATGCGTGTCTGCATCATGATGGACGAGGCAACCAGAGAGAGCCAGGCGACGACAAACACAGACAGATATAGACAGAGGCAGACAGAGAGCGAGCCGGGGGGAAAGCTGAACTCAGAGCAGCCGCAGAGGGGCTCGTGACAGACAGACTGTTCCTCCCTGCTTGGCTGCATTAATGACAGGCAGCAAACTCATTCAGCAGGACAAACAAATCACTGGGACACAAACCTCAGCAGGCAACTGCCAGCCCACACACTAACACTGCTCCCTGCTGGAAAATCTATAACTCTGCTGGGGTCTTTGAATAGGAATAAAAGTGCACTCATATAGAAACTGAAGGGTTTGTCCATCTTTCTGCTGAAGGGTTAAGCCTTTTTTCTAAAAAGGTAGGAGAAAATGAGCAAAAACCAAAGGTAGATCATGTCCACTGCTCATTTTTCTCTCTTAATGTCCAACCAGTCAATACACCTTTCAGGTCTCGAACTCAGGGATAAAATTCAGCTTTTATGGACTGCATGAGGTTTTTAGTTGGTGTTTTCTTTAAACCAATAAATCAAAATGAAGCCACACAACAGGAATGACAGACCAGCTATACTTCATGAAACCTTACTCATCATCTCTGCTGTTTATTTAACCAATACCTGTTCTTTATCAGAGAAGGGGAAGAAAAAAAATTAATTGCAAAGAAAATGTTTCATAGTATGTAGTTTGAAAGTTGTTTGGCAACAGATAATGTTTTGGGAATCATTTCAAAATGGCACATCTTAAAGGAAACCTCACTCACATATTTTAGAGCACCATAATGTAAATGTTTTTATTGGTATTGAAACAATTTAGTTATGGTTAAGGTGCAAGCATGTTTGTGATGCTGCAAAAAAAAGTATTCATATCATATCATGAAAATTACAAACTTTTTTTGGTTTTTCCCACTAGTGAGTTCAAGTTAAAACACAGAATTTGTTTAATAGCGTATGCTAGCTATTGGCACAGAAGCAAAGTTTCTCCGTTTCTCAGTGCCTTCACCACTGAAAAGGATTAGGGCCACATGTGAAAAACATGTGAAATCTGAGATTAAAGTCATAGCAATAGAGCTTGTCACAGACTGACCTGCCATGTGCGTGACTGCTGCTCGAGATTAACATGTTGGCAACAGGTATTTTCTGCCCATGTGAAGCATTTCGTAAAAGATTTTTTAAAAGTGCTCTACAAATAAAGATTATTATTAATTTACTGATGCATCAAATACAGTACAGTACAGTACAGTAAGGTACAATATAGTAACTAGCTCTATAGTAACTAGTAACTATATCTGTCACCTAAATATAGAAGTATAATAATAATATAGTAATATATAGTAATATAGAAGTGTTGTAGAAGTTTAAAGTAGCATGAAATAGAAATACTCAAAGTACCTACAAAATGTACAGTACAGTTACAGTACTCCATAAAGTATTACATGACCCACATGTTGTTCACGTGTGTTAATTTTTTCCTGTATTGTACTTTAGTAGTATATATAGGGTGATGATGGCGCAGTGGATAAGACACACGCCTTTGGTGTGAGAGACCCGGGTTATGGCTGTTTTCATCTTTGTGAAAAGAGCCATAAAATCCAGGAAGAAGACCAAAACTACAGTGGACAGTGTGACATTGTGATTCCATATGTGTCTGGAGTATCAGAGAAACTCAGGAAGATTTTCAACAAACACAACAACATCCCTGTGTTTTTTAAACCCAAGAACACGCTAAGACAGATACTGGTACACCCCAAAGACCGCACACACAAACACAAGAAAACCAATGTAGTGTATGCGATCCGGTGCAGTGAGGAATGCACAGACCTGTACAGAGGAGAAATTAAACAACCACTATACAAACGCATGGCTCAACACAGAAGGGCCAACTCCTCAGGTCAAGACTCAGCAGTTTATTTACATCTGAAGGATAAAGGACACTCGTTTGAGGATCACCAGGTGCACATTTTAGAGAGAGAAGATGGATGGTTTGAAAGAGGTGTCAGGGAAGCCATTTACACCCGGATTGAAAAGCCGTCACTGAACAGACAAGTGGGTCTTCACCACCACTTATCCCCCACTTACAATGCTGTCCTTTCATCACTTCCCAGGAAACTGAACAATAATTTCCTCTCGGCCTCAGGTGAAGATGCCAACGACAGTCGTTCAGAGCCAGGAGCACTAATGAACCAAACCAAACGAATCCACAGAGGATAAATATCTGAATTTCCCTACCAGTCAGTCAGAACTTAAGAAATCTCTTGGATGGGGGATGAAACGTCTTCTAGTGTCATCAACCGAGTCCAGTTGCCTCTGACCTCAACCTTCATGGGATGACCTCTGACATGTACAGCAATTGTAATAAATGAATAAATGTAAACGTAATGTAATTAAAATATGAGCCACTCAGCTGACTGGTGGAGTTTATGATAAATCCCTGTGGATATTTTTGAGATCAAGTTGTTGTGGAGGTGCTCATCCTTTCCAGTATATTTTATTTTTTGTGATATTTCTTTGGAGAATTAGATTTTAAAGTGTCTGCGTGTAATTTATTCCTGTTTATATATTGCAGGTAGAGGGAGGCAAGAGAGAAGGACAACAAAGCCACAACAACTGCGAAGCATGACGATGATGTGGAGGGCAGGGACAGGAGAACTCTTATGATTCGTTTTAATCTGTTGGAAAAAACACTTAATGTCATGATGTTTGTGATCATTTACACAGTTAATTCACCTTTAAATAAATGTTTAAACACGTCTAACCATTTGGCTAATTAATAATCAGATGATTCATTCTTAATTAGGGGACAAAGTGAGTGAAAACCTGGAAAAACTGCAGCGCTATCAGATCGATTCCAAGCTTATTTATGGAGCTCATTACGGAACCCAGATTAACTGAAAAACAATTAATGTCATGAAGAAAACAAACCATCATGTTTTGGTCATATAGCCTTCATCAGCAGGTTGTGCATTGATTGACAGGTGTGATGTGCTTCTGAGCATCTCAACTAATTTTGACGAATAGCTCCGTGTGTGCAGCGTCACAAACTGCAGCGCCGTGAAATGAGCTTTAATTACTGGCAGTTATTACAACTCTGATGTGTGTGTGTGTGTGTGTGTGTGTGTGTGTGTGTGTGTGTGTGTGTGCTTCTTGTTGCGCTCCAGCACACACCGACTCGTTTGGTTTGTGGATGAGCCGAATGTGTTGTCGTTGCAAAAGGGTGAACATCTTTAAACGTCTGTGTATGATGTGCGTAGATGCATCAGATATTGTGAATATTAAAGTAATATCAAAATCAGTAATTGCTCCAGCACATGCTTGACCTTCTGTGCTTTCCACATCACATCTGTAAATAATGTGCTGGAAATGACAGACAAGACGTGATCAGATAAATAGAAAAATAAAAAGAATAGGAAACAGTTTCTGTCAGATTTCACAGTAATTGCAGCAAAGATGCATAATTACGAGTTTCAGATGTCTAACGTGTGAGTTCAGAGCTCTTGAGTGGGTGTATTTGCTGTGAAATCCTTCTTTTTTGGAGTGGTTTTACCTGCAATGTGATTAGCCTCTGGCCCCTCTGACCCAAATATGATGAGCTTCATTAAATTGTCAATCTAAAACCACCAAATGTGAAACCAGGAACTAAGAAAATTATGCTTATTTCCCAATCAACGCCTGCATGTTTTTGAAATTAAACAGGTTTACGTGTGTAAAAGAGCCACTAATCAATTCACTTTAATCAGAAGTAAACTTTAAAATCAAACAAAGAAAACACTGTGGTTTTACTTTTATTTTATAGTAATGATGTCATGCTTCTTGGCTGAGAATTACAAAACCTAAAACTAAACACATGCTGCTGCAATATTCAAACATTTCCAGAGCAATATACTGCTGACAGCCTGTCTCTGCCCGTCCTCTGGCAGATTGAGTAAGACACGACAATAAACTTCAATGTGTAGTTTAATCCGGTGTTTAACGAAAGATATCAGGGAGCCTCAGGACTTCATTTCATCAATATCTTTTATCAGGAGTGAACACTCAGTCTTTAACATGTGTTAAATCGTTATATTCACTGAGCATGACGATAAATCCTGTGGAACTCCAAAGATAATTATTATCATGTGTGCCAATGAAGCACATTGAGGTAATGTTATTTGACTATATTAATTAAGGCTGCTAAGTGAGGATTATTTTAAAATAGTTCGTTAAATTTTCCAAATTGCTTTAAAGACGTTCAGCTCAGTGATAAATTGACTAATCGGTACATCATGACCAGGGGTGTGATAACACAAAATGCATAACAGGTACATTTTGTAATGTTGCTTACATATTATTTGTGTCCTGACTGTCATGCACTGTTTTTGTTATTGTTTCCACCGAGCACCTAAAATGCTGCCACACAAACGATTTAAACGTGGCAGGGGCATCCTCTAATTTCCACCTGACACATGTGGCATATCTAGTCATGAGACCCCCCCACGACACATCGGGACAGAACCACAGGACTGAACATGTCATGGCATGACACATCAGGTCACAACATGAATCACGACACGACACATCATGCAACACATCCCAACACGACACAGTACAGCACATCACGATTTTGTTTTTGTTTGCTCTAATGGTTCTGCAAAAATGTACTCTCTCCACATAAATCACTGTTTTGTTTTCTCCCCTTAAACGCTGCTCTCTTGACGTTGCCAATAATTAAAAACAGAGCCTATAATCTGGGACCGCTTTGTAAAAGGACTGTTAATCGAACCAGTTGATATCCAGCTCCATCATACCCATAATGATGATTGTGTAGGAACACCAGTTGTGTGGCGGGGGAGGGGCAGGCTACACCTGAAAGAAACTAGGATGAAGAGCGTGTTTCTAGTTGTTCCAGACTGCCACATTTGAAGCTGGGCTGAAAAAGCCCCCTGTCATAGGGACCACATGGTAATCGTTTCAATACTGCGATGATATCGAACACGTTTGTTCTCTCAAACAATAAGAGGGAAATGTGTAGGAGAGTTTCAGGCATGACCAGGTGCGTGTCTGACCATCCGACACGCACCTGTTGAAGCAAAGTGAGCCACACCTTCAGGCTCAGTTATGCCAGCTTCTAAGAAAGCTACACTAAGTTTATCTTTCCATAAAGGAACCTAATCAGAGTTTAGTGCTTTTCTTAGGAACACTTTGACCGAATAAAATGACTGTTGAAAGCAATAAACCTTTAGACACACACAGTGCAGTAAAAGCTTCTGCAGTCAGCATCCCATTGTGCTGCCAGGAGCTTCTTTCCTAGTCTCTATTCAAACCCTTCACCATGAACCAATACCTGTATTCAGGGTCCCACTTGAATGCACATAATGTATCTTTCTGTGGACAAAGCCATAAGCCAGAGGTTGCATTATGAATATTCCTAATAACTGTAGAAAGTCTTCAGTGTGCACAAAAACCACCCACACCACATAAGTGTATGCCTTGATTGTGCTGTAGTTTGCTTTGGGTAAAAGCAGCTGTTGAAAGGTTCATTATGAGTGCACACTTTCATTACCTGGCCCTTACAGGAGGAGAGTTTCCATCTCTCTAAAAAAAATCTACTTGTGCTCTTTATAGTCACCTAAGGGAATACTTGCACAGATGAAAAACAAACTTTGTTAATATTTTGGTGCTTTAGTGCTGATTTAAGCTGAACGTGTTGTTCAGTGTTCAACAGTAAAGCTCTCCTGGCTCCTGCTGGCTGCTTCTCACTCCCCCCACCTCCCTATCTCATCACCAGTTTTTCCTGTAATTACACTTAATTGCTTCTCTGCACCAAAAATCATAAATGCGGATAATCTCTCCTCAGTGAGAAAAATGAATGTTAGATTACATAGATTTAATAGAGCTTGGTGTGCTTAACAGCACACACGTGATACATTCAGGCTGCTGTGTGCACTTCTACAAAGTGGTTTAGTGATTTCCGACGATTCAAAACTGATCAAGTTTCCAATAAATTACACAAAGTGAAGAATATTGCTAGTTCAACATAAAACAATCCTGCCAAACAAAGCCCGACCGATATGGGAATTTTGAGACCAATACCGATTTTGATATTTTAGGATATTCAAATCAGGTGATACTCTTTTTTTTTTCTTCTTTTCAGAAACACATAACATAAACAAAGACTATCCCTAACATTTGTTACGTGTATCTATGAGACCTAACCAAGATAATGTATATGCAGTTTAAAAATAACCATTTTAATAAATAATACTTTGAAAAAAAGTATTCTGAAATGTATTACAGAGTCAAATGTTTAAAACTAAAAAAAAGATTTGAAGGATCACTGTCAGGGCTGGTAACAGAACCCAAGAGCAGACTGGAGCTGGAGATCAACAAAGAGTTTTATTTAGGAAATGACAGAGGGAAAACTGATGGGGGAGTGGGGCAAGGTCCGGGTTCAGTAGGAGCGGGCAGAGCAGTGGAAGCTGGCGGGCGTGGCGAGGCGGAGGACACTCCTGAGGATTGTGCTGACTGGCAGGGAAGATCTGAGATCCAGGGGAACAGGACTGGTTTCTATGGTTACACAACAATCCGGCAAGGACTGGAGGGTTGGCCAGGGTTAAACAGGGAGTGGTGATGAGGCAATACCCAGCAGGTGCTTAGATCCCGACGGGGAACAGGTGTGCCACAGCCGTGAGGAACTGAAGACCACGCCCACCAGCTCTGGGAAACTGCAATATATCAGCTTTACTTCCAAACAGTTCCCAGGGTTCCAGGTTTACACCGTAAGACTAAAAACTCAAAAATATGGTGTCATTTTTACAACCTTTTGTATAAAATTAGAGTAGCTGTATTATAATTCAACAATGTTATATCTCTGACCAAAGTTAAGGTAAACATCACATCTGTTTAGTGCAGGAAACACACTGTCGCAAATGCATTTAGTGTAAGTAGCTGTTTAATTTTAAATCCTGCATATTAATATTTTATTTGTAGGAACTGACATACAGGAGCAGATTGTTTATTCTTATACTTTACAACATCATTGTAGTTCATGTCCCAGCTTTTAGAAACATTATGTTCTTCCTCATCTAAAGGGTTTTGACAACAACAGCATTTGCCAAAAAATAAGGTCTGAATATAACCTGCACTCGTGATATAGCTGGCTTCAGGTGATTGACAGGAGGCCTAATGTAAGCAGAAAGCTTTAGCTGTTGGTTGAATTTTTTATTTTGCTGAGGAAAGCTCACTAATGAGAGAAGTGGAAAGAGAAAGCTGAGTGACTGTGAAAGTATTGTGGAAACATGCTCTTAACATTGTACTTCGTCCACCCCATTTTCCGTCCCTATAATTAATGGAAGCATTGAAGGTCTTTGACATGATGAAAACACGAAATCAAGCTTCAGCTGTCCTTCAGGGAAAGAGGAGGTTAGAAAGACGTTTTGTTCGAGGATGTCTGGAGCAGAAAAGTGGTGCTGCTGGAGGCGAATTACTGTTTGCAGATCTGGAGTCTAATTAGATGTGCAGGACTGGATGTGCAACATCTGATACACTTAGAGAGGTGGTGCTGACGTGTGGCTGTTTTCATATTTTTCATGAGATCTTGGAAAAACTGATTTAGTTTATGTTCAATGTGCAAATGACTGTGTTTTACACTACTGTTGGAAATAAGGGATAGGCAGGCTGACTTTTTTTATTTTAACAATTAGGTCAACTAAGTTTCATAAACCGTCCACAGCTGTTAAAACATTTCGATTTTAACCAAATATAATTCACATCCTTCATTTCTAGGGCTGCAACGAACAGTTATTTTTATTTTTGGTTAATCTGACGATTTTTTTCTCGATTAATTGTTTAATCGTTTGGTCTAAAACTGTTAATCACAATTTCCTAAAGCCCACTGTGACGCCATCAAATGTCTTGCCATGTCTGACTAACTAATCCAAAATTATTCAGATTACTATTAGGGAAGGCTACGAAAACCTGCAGTTTTTCACATTTGAGAGGTTTGAACCAGTGAATTTTAAAAATACCCGATTATGAAAACGAAGTCTGATTAGTTTTCTATCCCTCAACCTAGCAACTTATCATTTTAGCTCTAATCGCTTCGATGAATGAATAAGCTAAAGAAACATGCAAAGAAAATAAAGTTAACATTTTTAAACTCATGTAAATATGGTACTTTAAAGAAAACGTTCTCCAGACAGCGAACATGGTCGTATAAAAGGAATTTAATGTGACGCAGATGTCATTATGACCACTTAAATGCTGCTGGCTGCACACGGCGGCTGCATCAGCTCTTTGTATTTAATCACATATGTATGTAATCACATCCAAGATTAGCTGTTATCATTCCTGTTCAGATCCAGACAAGAGTGTCACTCAGTAATTGAGTTGTACTTTGTGTCTGCGTGGGTGTTTTAAATGCAGGGACGCTGAGGAGAGAGAAAAACACAGAAAATCAGTTTCACGAAAAGTTTGTGAAATGTTTTTTTTTATAAAGTTGAAGTGAGCATCATGTAAAGGGAGATCAAACTCACAGTATGTCAGGTAAATACATCATACAATTATGTTTAAATTTAGTGGAAATGCATTATGCTACTTCCTGAAAATGTGTTTTTAGTTTTTTTCTTTTTACTTGTCTTTTTGTTTGTTCACAGGAGAAACCATACCACTGTATGCAGCAGAAGAACCACTCCAGGATAGATTAACAAAGAGCTCACCAGGAAATCCTCTCAACGGGACTAAACTGAAGATACTTTTATTCTTATTCCTATTATGTCTTAACTATTTACTTTTCTTAAAACAAAAGTAACTAGTAGTAATTATTATGTCCTTACTAATTTATGTTCTGCCAGTTGTCCACCCCTTTGTGCAGTTTTGCTTTACTGTTATACAAGGTGCTACTTAATGTGTGGTAGTTAATGTGTAACAGGGTGATAAGTCAAACTAAATATCTAACAAACCTAGAATTAGAAAATACCTAAATGTGTTGAAGTGAAGATGCGATTATATTGATAGAGGGAAAAAAACATTAATATTGTATTAGTATTGCTCTGCTACAGTAATCTCACTTCTGGTTAAAAAGAAAGCAGTTTCAGCAGCTCTGAATCCTACAGTGGTAGTTTAAAACAGTTTAATTATTGAAACATTTGTATATCATCATGGGGCGTATGAAATTTTCCTCTGGTCTACAGTATAAGCAGCATTTTAACTTGTTACACAAGGTGTGACTCTATTCTTCGACCCAAACACTACTGGCAGTAGCAAACAACATCTGCTGACTCGTCCAACAGTCATCTTTAGGTCATCCTGGGCCTTGAGTCACAGCTTGTATAACAGGTCAAATATACTTAAGCATATTATCGATCTATCAATCTATAGAAATATATCATATTATAAATATATATTATAATATAATATATATATAAAATATTGGGCTGCTGTGTTTCAGAAATCAGGAAAATACAGCTGCATTTGCCACGTCACTCTTTGTCTTTTCTAAGGCGACGGGGATTGTGTCCCTTGTGAGTCTATATTTTCAAAACTTTCATTTCCTACATATTCACATTTCTGTTTCAGCTAAAAAAACAAAACACATGTCATGTTATCCAGTCGGTGCCACAGGCTCAGATCTGGCGTTGGTTCCCGGGCGCTGCACAATGCAGACAATGAATGTATGTATGTGTGACCATAAAATATACCTAAGGTAAAAGCCGTGTTTGAGTGAGACAGTGAATACCACTGGTGAGTAAACAGAAGCTGTGTGTTTGTGTTTGTGTGTTGAAAAACCTCCTCGCAGTTATGAATCAATATCATTATCAACTCTTAACTACTTTTCTCTCTTCTAAAGCTCAGGGCCAAACCAACCAAAAAACACTAGGTCTGGTTCTGATATCATTAACAATTTACAGGGAGTGTAAGCTTCCTTTAAAAAACATTCAGTTGTTTTGTTAATAGTTAGACACATGTGCTTTTGATCCATTCTAAGAGGAACAAAACAAAGTCATTTGTCTATTTGGATCCACATTACAGTTGTGTCAGAAATACTAATTATCTAACGTCCAATCCTAAGTGTTTCTCTGTTGCTCCGATGTGAGACAAGAAATCTGCAGCAGGTTTAATGTGCTGTTTTAAAGAAAAACGGGTACACTGAAGGAATTATCAGTGACTTACTGTGTAGCTGGTGATGCAAATGTGCAAGTGGTTCCAAGAATCCAAATTTAATAGCCATATGTAAAAAAACAGAATTGAATTTCTTTGTTACTGCCTTGGTGTATACAACAAAATTCAGGTGCACTACCTGAGCCCTTAGTATTCCACAGGCTCACTGGGTATAACTACAGAATAGGACTGATGGGTTGGGATATTGCTCATTGGTAGCTATTGCACTAGTATTGCACAGAGGAGTTATTGCACTGTGGAAGTATTGGCTCTGGGATGTTCTTTCAGTGCAGAGTTCAGCCTGGTGATGGCCTCGGGGTAAAAACTGCTCATTAGTCCTGTGGTGCGTGCTTTGATGAACTGGTAGCGCTTTCCTGAGGGCAGAAGGACAAACAAGCGATGGGCGGGGTGAGATGGGTCTTTCGAGACGTACAGTGCTTTTCGCAGGCAGTCGGAGCTGTAGACGTCTTCCAGGCCAGGCAGATGTGTGTTGGTGATTTTTCTGGGCTGTCTTGGTGACTCTCCTTCTTGTCAGCCGCAGAACTGTACTGTCATACCACCTGGATCCCCACGTGTCAGTGGAAGGCCACGAGCAGCTGTTGTTGATGTTTAAATTGCAGCGGGAACATTTCATAAGGTTTCATGCCAAGTTCAAATCTTGACACGATCTTGACAAGATGAGCAGATTTTTAGTTTGGTGTGAAGTCAGATTCATACTTTAGAGTTTGTCTCGTGCCGAAAAATGTGCTCATGTGGGATGGATTTCCATGTTTCCAACTAGTGAGCGTTCACGTCATCTGACAATACAAGATTACTGAGTTGGTTGTATGGGGGTTACAAATATTAGGAATTGATAACATAACTGTAATCTTAAATTTAGAGTGAGTTAATTACCTTTAAACAGTAAACGTGGTCTGACGTGTCCATATTTGTTTGCATTTTCAGGAACTTTTGTCGGATATATCAGAAAATGATGAGTACCATCTGATTAAATGATGGTAACTCCCACATGACACGAACATGGCAACAGTATGATGGTGAAATAGCAACACTGCAAAATTAAAGCTGTTACAGAGTTTTATTTTCTCTCTCACATGTTGGTCCTCAGGAACAGCACCAAAAAAAAAAGGCCAAGTAACGAAATTTGTTAACATTCCCTCCAAGCAACAAGATTTAATCAGATGCATAGTTAACAGCTCATGGGATTATAAAGAAAAACAGTGTGTAAACAGAACTCTGTAAACAAAACCAAATAAAAACAGAATTTCACAGCTTTGTGACTGAAAGAAAAGCAAATCCTCTTCTTCCTCAAACTACTTTTGTTTTACCTCATTACACGGAAATATGTTTAACCGTCAATATCAGCTCATTAACACTTTACCAACAGAAACTGTTTAGAAACCTTTTATTGCTCCAACATGGACTGAACGAAATGTTCCTCTCTCACAGCTAGTTCCTGTAAAGCTCATTTCTAGCCGAAGTTATGCAGCAGTTAACATCGCAAAGCTCACCTGTCCTACCAACAAAGGTTGTGTTATTGAGACTGTGGCAAAAGGCGACTCCCCAGGCTGTGAGACGGTCAGTGTTACGTATTTATATTTCCGAGATGACCAATGGGTCTGACTGAGACAGTCCCCCTTCATTATTTCTTTCACTTTTGATTGGATGTAGGTTGCAGCTTTGATAATACAAATATTAATATATTTCTCTGAGGCTAAGGAGTCGGAATAACTAGGGCTGCTTATCAAACTTCCATACTATTATTATTATTATTACATTTAAACCAAAATATATTTGTAGCTCCAAGTATCAAACTAGTCCTGACAGTTGGCATCGAATGTCTGGTCAGATTCATAATCACTGCTTTAGTAATTAATCAATCCAAACATTGTCTGGTTTCAGATTTTCTCAGTTTTATATCTCTGTAAACTGAATATCTTTAGGTTTTGGGACATTTGAAAACTTTCACTTATGGTAACGGACTTTCTTTTCAGTACTTTAAAAAAAAACTATTTATTGACAAAGCAACTGACAGATTAAACAAAATTGTAGACCTATTTGTAGTGATGTTCAGTTGTTCTCTGATTTCAAATAAAACTATTTAAGACTAAATTTTGGCTTCTATACTTGAACAAGAGAAAGAAAGTTTTGAATGATAACCAGCCCTAGAGATAACCGATGGGCTGAATTTAGATGTAACAGCTCCAATCTGCTGTCTGTTAAAGTCGTAATCGTGTATGTTTGTTGTATTTGTTGTCACAGTTTTAGAGCAAAAGACAGAGAAACATGACATGAGAAATGGAAGATCAGTGTTTTCAGAGATGAAAGGGTAACTCCTCCCAGGAACAGACTGAAAACTCAGGAGTAAAGGCACATTATGCAGACTGTCGTGTTGTTTTGGCTCCACTGATGCCTGATCACAGAATACAGGGGGTGGGGGGGATTAAAATCTTTATTAGTCATCACTAAAGCACAAATAGTTCACTGTCATAATCATTGTCATTGTGTTTTACTGTGATTTTATGTATTTGGTTTTTTGGTTTATTGTAAGCCACTTCTAAAAAGCAGTACTCCCTGAGGGGACAGTAAGAAAATAGTCTACAGGGTTTGTGAAAAACTTTAATGGATTTAAAATGTAATAATGCTTGTTTTGTGCTCACAGTACACAACGTAGCATAGGGCTGCAAGTAACGACTGATTAGTTGTTTGGTCTATAAAAAGTCAATGAATCGATTATCAAAAACAGTTGAAAATTAATTTAATAGTCGACAACTTATAGATTAATTGTTGCAGCTCTGTTCAAAGTGAAGATGTTCAGTAGAAACTTACCCAGAGATTTAATCTAAGATCGTCTTTTTGGAGGATTTCTTTTTCTGGAAATATCAGGAGAAAAAGTTTGTAAAAAACAAATTGTATTGATGGTCCTTGCAGATTATTGTGTGAGAAAAACACCTCTACAGGTTTATACTTCAACACCTGTTTGGCTAAATGTTTTGTTTCTGACAACGTAGGTCAAAACACATGAATAATAACCTTCACAGTCAAACAGACACGTGGGCGCTGAAAGTCAGATTTCAGCTGTGTTTGTTACCGTGGAAGCAGTTGTCGGTGTGTGTTCGTCTGCAGCAGTCTCTTCCACTTTCTGCTCTGATCTGTTCTTTTCTGCAAACATCAGTCAGAACAAAACATGAGCTATTAGTGACGTCTAAAAGAAAGTCAGTTTAATTTACGCGTCCAAAATTACAAATCTGCATCAGACTCCAAACGCTGCAGCTCAGATTGGTACTTTTTCATGTTAAATTACACCTTTTAATATTTTTCTACCTCTTTAAGGCAGCCTAAAGCATGTTTGGTTAATAAGTCTTTAGCACAAGAGACCTGAAGACATGATGTCCTTTCTTCTATCAGCTACAGTAAGGTGCAGCCACTAACGACATGAAGTAAGAAGAGGTGGTGGTGGAGTAGATGTTTAAAATGTCAGCTGCAAGCAAAAAGCTGTCTCTCACAGGATGGACGGGTTCTCCTCATTTATTCCACACGGTTCAGTGGTTAATTCCAGCAGCTTTCTCTGTGTAGCGCTTTGTTTACAGAGGCCAAGTACAAACACTCGCTGATCTAGGTTCCTTCAGTGTTTCCCACAGAATGACAGTGAAACTGTGGCGGCGTGCAGTCGATTTTGACCACCAACTATGTACAGCGGGCTAGCCTCGTTGGTTTTCTCATATTAAATTAGCTCTCTCAATTAGCTGGGCTCCTTACATGCTTTTTAAGGAGGGTCTCCTACATTGACAGCGCTGTGTTGGACAGA
>JAPMOB010202269.1:0-21020 GCA_029875015.1 Lepomis gibbosus
GGTTTTAACACTGTGATCCTAACTTTACACTATAAAATAACACTTTAAATAATGACTATGTAGACCACCCTTACTCTAGCTATTAATGACAACAATTTAGGCTACAATGCTCCAAAATAATTCACAACAGCATTTGACCATAAGACGTCAAGAATGCAGGAACGCTTACAATCGCCAAGGTAAGAATCGCAGTTTGAATTCACAGCAACAAGTGGTTTGCATAAATGTCCTTAGGAGAACTAAAAAGGGTTTGGGATCAGTATGAAATGAGCCATAAAATGTCAGTGATACTAAAGGCTTTATATTCTCAACTGGGGGAATCCCCGCCCTCTCCCTGAGACCAGATGTAACCACTCACATTTTTGAGGTTGTTTCTGCCCAAAAGTTCATGTTCATGTAATCACGTGATTCCTGTTCCACTAGCAGGCTTATTATATCAGCACTTAAATGCACTGTGGGTGATCCAGTCCCAACAGACGGCTCTAAACAGATGTGAATTAACCTAAAACGTAGATTTCATCACATTCAGAGTCATATTGAGGGACGCATGTGATGTGTAATGAATGCAAATATGTCTGACCACACTGAAGTACTAGTCGCTCAACTAAGATTGCAAACAGCTGCTAGCATGTCTAAACAGGATGATTAGCTAATGTCAAACAACTCTTGTTTCCACATTTTAGATAAAATAAAATACAGTAAACTCTGGTGGATATTAAAGCTCAAACAAATTTGAAAAAAAAAATCATATTATGGTAACAATCAGTCAAGTGTGTGCGTAAAACTCCAACCACCAACTTTGCCTTTATAGGGTAATAACATGTTAGGTTATGAGTACAATTCAGCTTGTGAATAAATAACCTTTGTGTTTTCCTAAATAAGGCCTACTGTTAAAATGAGATCAATATATTTCTATTCTTTTGTATTTTATGTTTTGTATTTGTGTGGTTGTTTTCAATGATGGAACTTAATCGCAAAGGAATCAAATACACTGCTTTATTGCAAGGTAAGCAGTACATATTTTTACACACCATCAAAACAACTGGGACCCCTGTAATGCCATCAAACCGGATTCACATTCACATTTACGTTCAGATTGTAATAAAAATATCTTAATTTGAAAATGAGCCTTTAGCTTAGCTAGCTTCAATTCCTACTCAGCTGCAGCTGGAGATTTAAGCTAAATCTCTGATGACTGTTCAAAATCCCTGTGATATTATGCCGGGGTAGGAGTGCAAATAAACACAGACAGCAAAAACAAAAAAAAGGTTTATACATATTTAATACATGTTGTAAAATAAAGGCATTTTAAGTTTGCACAAACCCTACAGTAACTTGGAACATTTTTGAAGGAGACTTGTAATGAGCCCTTCACAAGATGTGATAAACATTTACCTTTTTCAGACACCAACATCTTTAAAATAAACGCAAAGTCTATGTTGAACGCATAGGTAGACAATCAGCAGCACCTTCAATAGGCCGACATCTTAATCCAAGTGTAAAGACGTACACAACTAGCCATCCCCTCAATGCAAGATATGAACCAGCAGCACGTAGCCTAGGTTGTTAAAACTTTTTAAAATCATTCATTGACTCTTGCATTGTTTATAGGTTTTCTCGGATATCTCAGTGTTTAAAATGAACAAACACTGTCGTCGTCATGTTGTATTACCTGAATGATTGCCATAAGGTAAAACTGGACACGTGCTTTGACACCAAGAGAAGAGCCCTTCACCCTTGAGTTCTCTCCCAATTATAGGATCCAGTGTTCAGTCCCTTCCTTTCTCATCTGTCCCCATCAGCTCAGCTCTCTATCCTCTGGTTGGCAATGCTTGCTCCTGTTATATAGCTCATCTCTCCTGCTCTCACTTCATCATTTCACTCTAACACTGTAGTCTGTCTCTTCTTCTCGTAGCATTCACTCTAGGCTACCCATGCCCATGCGTAAAAGCCTTGGGTAACCCCCAGCCTGCTCTACAAAGTAGCTTCCAACGCAATCAAATAGTCTCTATCCATAGCTATCACGGAGGGTTGCTTTAAGCACCCAGCTGTTAGTGTTCAGTCAAGCTGCTGCCGAAGTAGACAGCACACATGGGGAAAAAAAGTGCCTCCTGTTGTTCCAGGTTAATTAATTAAAATGACTGTATACAGCAAGCCACACAGATTTAACATTCAAATTCTGTTATGTAAAATGATGACACACTGTTTATTTTCTTGATGTAAACAGCAGTGTTATTTCTTAAATACTGACCCTTCTATGGAAAAAAGTACATCTATCTCAAGGTCTGCATTTATCAGACTGCAAAAAAGTGAAATTTTGGATATAAGTAAAAACTACTTATTTATGAATTATTCTATGACTTTTTCTGATGAAAACCAGCTGCAGAATTGGTTTCCATTTCAGCCATTTTAATAGAGATATTTAGGATTTACACAAATAAATTATAATTTAAAAAATTAAAACATCCCTTAGTAAGATGTCCCGTGTTCGTTAAAAGAATGATAAAAATGGCAGATGCCTCTGATTGGCCATTTCTGTTATCACTTGAGAGCTGCTGTTAAGTGGTACTTTTGCACTTTCTAAGTTGCTAATTTTTAATTGCTGTTCTTAAAAGTTTGATAAATATACAGCCCTTCTTCCAACAAAGTTGGCATGCTGCGTAAAATTTAAATAGAAACTAAATGCGATGACGTGCAAAACACTGAAACCTCTATTTAATTGAAAATAGCACAAAGACATATGTTAAACTGAGAAATTTAATTGTTTTTAGAAGATTATATGCCCATTTTAACTTTGATGCCAGCAACAAGTTTCAAAAAAGTTGGGACAGTGTCATGTTTACCACTCTGTTGCATCACCTCTTCTTCTAACAACTCTGTAAGCGTCTGGGAACTGAGAAGACCAACTGTTGTAATTTTCAAAGTGGGATGTTCTCCCATTCTTGCCTGATTTCCACTGTTCAACACATAGGTTCAACAGGGTCTTCTTTGTCGTATTTTATGTTTCATAATGCGCCCGTAGTCTGTATATAAGAAATGGACGTATCATTGTGAAGGACAGATGGACAAAGTCAACATTTCTGAGCGTGAGTCCTTAAGTGGTATTTTAGGTGAGCACTCTGTAGAAACCCTCTGCCGCAGACACCACACTGGTGCGGCCTCTCGCCTGTGTGGCTTCTCATATGCTTCCTCAGATGTCCACTGTGGGTGAAACATTTACAACAGTAAGAGCAGCAGAAAGGCTTCTCACCCGTGTGAATCCTCATATGGATCTTTAAATCTCCTTTCCGGCTGCACTCTTTGCCACAAACATGACAGCGATGTAGTTTAACGCCAGTGTGGCTGCTCATGTGTTCATTCAGAGCGGACACACTGTTGCAGTGTTTACCACACACGTGACAACATTTTGAGCCCTTGTGTGATTGAAGGTGCACATTGAGACTTTCGGTGGACTCTAAGGTCCGTCCACAAACGGCACAGAGGACATCTGCGTCCTTTGAATGCATGCGGAAAGCATGATTTATCAAGTGATGATTGGAGGAAAAAGATTTATCGCACAAATGGCAACAATGGTCAGATACAACTGAATTCAAGTGAGATAACTCAGTGGATTCTCTGGAAGCAATAAAGGAACTCTGACTTTGGTCTGTCTGTGTTCGGTTAGACGTGAATCTTGCAGCAAGTCTCTCATTTTCACTTCCATCTTGGACCCTTTCATTCTGAATTAGAGTTTGTGAAGACGGAGCTGAGGCGAGAGGTAGCATGAACCGTAGAGTTTTCGTTTCCTGCAGCTCCTGAAACTGCTCCTCACTTTCACTGTTTTGAGGTTGCAAAGGCGGTTTCGTCTCCCCGTGCTCATTTTCCTCCCAGACAGATGAATGACGTAGATATGAGACGTCATCTTCCTTAAACTCTTGAACCTGTTGTTGTTGTTGCTGATCGGCCATGAGTTCCTGATGTTCTTCTTTAATGTGTCGAGGCTCTGGGTCCCTGTGACAGACGCTGAGGCTCTGCTCCAGCTCGCAGTGCTGCTGCTCGGGGGGACTTTCCTCTTTACAGATGGACGACTGAGAAAAGTCTGGGGGAAAAAGAGAGAAAAGATTTTAAAACTTCAGCATTATCATATTCTTATTTCTATAGGAGTTTTATCTGTTGTGGATTCTGCCAGCTAGAAGTTGGCAATATTAATATTATCTCAATTAGGCCTGCAACTAATGACTGATGATTACATTATCATTAATCAAATGTCAAAAATCCAAAAGATATGGGTCTGATGTCCATATATTAAAAAAACAGTGGTGGACAAAGTACACAAATCCTGTACTTGAGTAAAAGTACAAAGATACTCTTACTAATCATTACTACACTAAAAGTAGAAGTGTAAAAGTATCAAAAGTAAAATGGACCATTAGTACTTTTGTGTGTGGGGAAACTTTATATTAAACAATGACATTCATTGAACAAGTTGCCTGTCAAATAATAATTTACATTACTCAGTCATGTATGTTTGTGTGTGTGTCAGTGGTGGACAAAGTATTCAGATCCTTTACTTAAGTAAGAGTACGAAAACCACACTGTAAAAATACACTAAGTAAAGTCCTATATTGAAAATGCTACTAAAGTAAACGTATATATAACAGGAAAATGTAGTTCAAAAGTACTCACTGCAGAAGTGCAAAAAATCTCCTGTGACTGTTATTATATACATCATTATTATTACTAACACATTAAAAAGCGGGTTTTTACTGCTGTAATTGTTGAGGGGAGCTAATTTTTAACTGTGCAACTAATGATTATTTTAATTATGGATTAACCTGCTGATTATTTTCTTTAGTAATCCATTTTCTAAATTCTAAAACAAATACTAACAATTACCTAGAGCCCAAAATGACACCTTCACAATGCTTGCTTTGTCAAAATCAACAGTGCAAAGCTCAAAATTATTACAAATAAATTAAATAATCAAAATGAAACGCAGCAAATCTTCACATTTGCAGAGCTGCAACTTTGAAATGTTTTTTCAAGAAAAATGTCTTAAACAATATTTTATACAACATTTTTTTTTAACAAAATATATTATTGAGTCACGTGTTCTGCGTCTCTTTTGTAAAGCAACTAGCGACTAAAGCGGTCAGATAAATGTAGTGAAGTAAAAAGTACCACAACTACACTTGTAAAGGTAAAAACGGTAAGTGACGTTACAGAAACATAACTTAAGTTGACCTACATGAGATGCCACTTTAGGCTAATTATTGTAGTACAGTCTCACACAGACTGAGATGATATAAATAATCCATAAGCAGACCTGTTTTCTGGTTTGACACGACCTCCAGCAGCAGACATCGGAGACGTTCATTCTCCTGCTTTGAGCTGGAAGCTTCTTCCTCATATGTTGCTATTGTTCTTTCAAAAACCTGAAATATTTCCTCGGCAGCAGCTGTCAGTCGCTCGTTTACGAAAGCCCTGAGAAGCAGCCGACTAGACATTTTCAGATAACAATTATATGTAGGTGAATGAGAGGAGCTTTAATAGGGGAAGACTGAAAGACGAGTTTCACGGGTGGAAGCTGGCGATAGCTCAGTACAGCTGCTGCTGCTGCTTCTTCAATGTTTATTGGCGGTTGGCAGACAAGTTTAAAGGTGCATTACCGCCATCTACTGGACTGGAGTGTGGAACAAGCGACCATTCAGGAAAAAAAAACAAAAACGCTTTAAATTATTTTATCAGTACTGTTTTTAAGTACAATTTTGAGGTGCTTATACTTTGCTTGAGTTTTTCCACTTTATTTTATACTACTCCACTCTCAGAGGCAAATTTTTATATATAATATATCTTTTTACTGTAAATTTGTCTTGACAGCTTTAGTTACTATTGACAGATCACAATTTTTCATATCCCTCCTATCCAGTGAAAGTACTTTTAATCGGAAGGCATATCCTGCTTTCATCTGAGCTGCCTGTTTTACCTTGAGGTTTTTATTTTAGTTATATAAAGTTGCTATTTGAGTTTTATTCCTATAGTAAGTCGTTTTACTTATTTGTTTTATTTTGTGATTTCCATTTTTATTTTTTGTCCTCATGTATTTTATCTTCTGTGGTGGTGTTTTGTGCCCTTTGTTGTGTGACTGAGGAATTAAGCATTCATTCATGGGTTATGGAATTTCTCTTACTCCTTGAGATAACCTTACACATGTACAGCAATAAAATGCAACATACACATAAATCCATCAGTTTTAGCCTAAAAGCATTATATATGATAGTAAAAAACTTACAGGGGGCATTTTCCTGCTATCAAAGCTGACCAAAGTTATATATTTTAAGCAGTTAGGCTTTTAAGCAGTTTTGCCTGCACTGATGTTTTAGAATATATTTATTCAGTTTACTTGTCACAAGCAGTGCGTTCAAGATCGATTATGACCCAGTTCAATCACATCTCCAGACTACACAGCACACCACGCAGCCAAAATTAGCCGGGGAAATGTAGGTCAAAAGAAAGAATCACAGCTGTTAGACAACAACAAATCACACCAGCGAAGAATGAAACAATAGCACCAGTGACATACCCTGCTGCCAGCCGCCTGATAAACAAACTGAGGAAATGATTACAGGATTTATGGGGGTGGAGGGAGCAAATAAAACAGTGATGCAAAAGCAAAAAGGAAATCCCCATTCTCCCATTTCCTTTGGCAATTTTGTGAAAACCAGGCGACAAGTGAACAAACAAAACTGGGACTTGCAGGTGCTGTAATCTGTGTTGCTGTAGACTCACAGTTAGCCATATTTCTCTGAACAAGGTCAGTGCGAAACACCTGAAGGAATTACATCAAGTTCTTAATAGAAAGGCCTTTTTAAGAAGAGCCTGAGTCGTGACCTGTGCCCAGTGCTCCCACTCATTGTTTCAACAATGTTTCAGAAAATTAGTGGAGTCTATTGTTTTATTTTGCTTTTGTTTTATGTGGAGTCACCATTAAGAAAAGAAGTGGGACCGTGTTAAGCTAACTCAAGTATAGTTTCAGCGCCTCATGAATATGCTCCATAATGTGAGCAGGAGGACACTTGCATGCACTTGTGATCACCACCAGAGAGAGCCAAATCATTCAAGATACAACACCTGTAATACAGTGCAATTCAGAGTCTCTGTAAGTGTATTTTGGTGAAATGTTTGCTGCCCACTGATTTATACATTTATATATTTGTGTAATTACAAATCCTCTCTCCCTGTAATATGTTTGGAAAACACAAATCCAGAGAAACACACATGTAAATAACTGCCACATTTTTTTGCTTTTCTTTTACATGTAGTTATATATTTTTTTATAGCTTGCACATCTGTTAATTCAATATTTATATATTTTTTAATGTATCAACTGTATGTTTATGTTTATGTCTAGCACCTACTCACCATAGCAAATTCCTCATACCTGTAAAATACTACTTGGCAAGTGGGCAATAAAACAGTTTCTGATTCTGATTCAGATTTTTTCTTTTGGTACTCTTACTTTTGGTAAGTAAATTTGTGCGTTAATACTTTTGTACTTTTACTTAAGTAAAATTTTGTAGTAGTAGGCTAGTAAAGTAGTAAAATACAACTTATAATAAAGTAATTTCTGATTCTGAATTTTACTTTAAGTATACTTTAGGCTAAAACCTGTTTACTTTTACTTAAGTCAGATGTTGAATGCATGACTTTTACTTGCAACAAAGTACTTCTTCCCCCTTCTCCTCTTGATGGCTTGAAAGGTCTTGAACACACCGCCAGAGTAGTGGGAGTGTCTTCTGAGATTGTAGAATCAAGATGATTCGGCTCCCAGAAACTTATGTCGGCTAAATCAATAAAATTACAATATATAACATGTGGGGACAGTTATTTTACTTCATCCTCATTAACCCTTGAAAGAGAGAGAAAGGTGCAGCTTCGTGGCTCCTTCAGGGGTTTTCTGTTCTCGTGTTTGTGTGCGGTGACTGTGTTTTCAGACAGTTGTACGCATGTGCGAGGTGTGTTACTTCCTAGCGTCCTACGTTGCTGTGGAGGGATCTCCTTCAGTCCTCCCAGCTATCTTTGGTGCAGCAGCAGCAGCAGCAGCAGCATCGCGGTGCGGAAGGGCGCACAAGTGTTCAGTCAGCCAGCAGAAATGTCGGAAAGTGGGAGCCAGGAACCCTCCGGGGCCCCGAACGGCAGCGACAACCCGTCTAAACGACCGCCTGTCGGCAACAAAGTGACCGTAGTCCTCGGGGCTCAATGGGGCGACGAGGGAAAAGGAAAAGTTGTGGATCTGCTGGCACAAGACGCGGATATGGTGTGCAGATGTCAGGTTGGTTAGCCCCCCATGCTGCATTCACTTGTTATCCCTCCGCTTCCCGGTTTAAGCTAACCGGAAATCCCGCCGGTAACAGGTACCAGTGAGCAGCTGTCGAGCTAAAACAAGTTAGGCGTTAGTTCAAGGCAAGCTAACGACAGTTTGCTAGCTAACCAGCATCTCACTCAGTGTTTTGCTAATGTCACCTTGAATTCCTGCTAGCTGCGTAGCTTCCCAGACACCTGCTGGGATGGATTGTGCCCTGTCGTGTGCACATGACAAGATAACTGAAGGTACCTGTGACTAACTGAAAGTGACCAGGTGCATCACTTCAGACCGGGTCACCATTAAAGAAAGTTAACCTCACTAACAGCATCACTAATGTTGGCAGCAGGTAGATTCACTCTGGCTTTTGTCGTGATAATACTTAGTATGACAATTTTAATATTAAACTGTATTATCATTGCAGTGTGTTGATCGTGATAATTTCAATGTTGTCTTTTTCTGTCTTGAATGCTGCATTAGCTACATTGAAGTTATAAAATGCGCGAACTAATAAGAATAGTGTAGCTGAGTGAAATTAACAATGCATGTCTGTGCTTGTCTGTTATATCCACAGCGGTAAATATTATTGATTTACACCAGTGGTTCTCAAAGCGGGGTCCGGGAACCCCCAGGGGTCCTTGAGGGTCCCCAGCAAAAAGGGGAATCATTTATTTTCTCTATAATTCCATCCATTATTAACACAATTTCAGAATGTATGACTATGTTGATCATGAGTTTCATATATTTTCTATAATAACATCTAAAACACAACCTGTCAGATGGGCAATCCTGGGACAAAATCTTGTCAAATTGAGGTCCGTGGTCTAATTTTTGTAGGTCAAGGGGTCCTTGATGTGTAAAAGTTGGAGAACCACTGACTTACACCACCAAATTAGTTTAAATGTTACAGGGGGATGCCGAAATGTCACCACCACAACACTGGGTGTAATGTTAATATATTGTGAAATTAGATTTAGCTGATTTGTGCAGCCCGTACATACACCACATCATCATTTCAGACAGGATGGGAAGAGACAAAAAACAATAGATTACATTAATGACAGACCGATTAATTGGGCTGATACCTGCACTCACAAGGCCGATAAATCAACCTACATGACAGCTAATTTAATCTTAAACTTTTACTAGCTAGTGAAATATTTATTGTTATAATGTATAGAATAATGCAGTTGAATGACATCACTTCTAACAAACTGTACCCCAATCTACAGCATAACCCAATGTGTTTATTTATTTCATTAATTAATACAGAATCCATCTAAAACAACATGTTACTGGTTAAGATAACCATGTATATATTTGAGTGTACTCTGCATTGAATAATGCAATTAAACATGACTTTTCTTTATTTTGATATCAGCATTATATATCATCTGCTCTGCTCTCACAATATCGGTATCGGCCATTGAAAAACCCATCTTGTCGAGCACTAGATTACATACATGTGTTGATAATATTTACTTAACTATGTCAGGACAAACAGTACATGTTGCTTTCTCGCCAAAGACTAACATCAGGGTTTGAGGGATGTGTTAACATGTGTAGTGACAATCTGTAGGTGAACTATGCATAAAGAAATGTGATTGTTCTTGTTCAACTTCAGTGTTGCAGCACATGACATGTTGTTGTTGTTATTTTATCATATCGAGCTGTAATTTTAGTGATATCCATGTGACCCCTCCACTTACTCTTTATCTTGACTTTATAAGCATGTTGGCTCCTGGCGCTTAGCGTTCAGTTTGCTTGTGGATTGGAGACTTTGAAATGTGTTGGGCTTTATTTTCCCACTGTTAACTGGGAAGATTCCTCTCCCTGGCCGCCCTGAACAGGAGTAGGTGAGACAGTGAGTGAAAGCAGCAAGAGGAGGACAGAGCCCCTGCCTACAGTGTTTAAAAAGTGTCAGCCGTGATGGCCTAGAGCCACATTAAACAACATCTACTCCTGAAGCCCCCGCCAGCCTGTGGAAGATGGGTCTTATTTGGTGTCCTGGTCTCTGATGAACTGTGTAATAACTGTATGTTTTGGCAGTTGAGCTTATAGACTGTGTGAGTTCAGTTTGGGTGTGTGTCAGCACAACAATTTAGAGTGCTTCCTATTTTTGTTTAATAGACTTCAAACTAGGACAAAACCCTGATTATGTTTGTCAGATCACAATTAGTTAACCTGTATCAGTATCTTAGAGTGCAAGAGGATGACAACAATGCAGTGGTTGCCTACGTAGGTTGACTGTTTAGGGGGCCGGATGAGACGCCGGGGGTTGTGAGGATGAACACAGAGAGTGGAGCAAGTGACAAGTGAACTACACTAGTTTACAACTACTCGTTATGTTACGTAACGCTGAAATTCAGTCATGGTGTTCTGCCGGGAGATGCGGTGACTTAAAACCAACATAAGAAAAGGATAAGTAAGTGTAAAATACTATATACTTAAGCTAATAATTTGGCCAAGTAACAGCAGTTATAACCCCCGGTCATCTTGGCTTGAGCTGAGCTAAGAGGGCACTCAGGCATTTGGGTAAGGGCAGGAGCCACTGCTGTTAAGGAAGGGGATGCGCTGGATTTATAACACAAGACAAAACGAGAGCATCACAATGTGGTACGCTAATCATTTAATCTTGATTATCACAATACATATAGGACTATAGGAAGCCACCAGATTCCATTTATTTGTTTTGGAAATTATCTAATTTAAAGGTTTGAAACAAGCCTGAGAAATGTGACCCGTCACAGTTCACTTTTTATTTTTGTCAGAGTCACATTGGTGTCGCAAGTTGCATTTACTGAGCAGTTGACAACGTAGAAACAGTTTAAAGTTGCTGGCTGGAATCGAATGGTGGACGTCACGATTATGCTGTATACGCATTAACCCCTCTGCATTGAAGGCATCATTCTGGAAAGTTTTTTTTTGATATTTCATAGACAAAATTGGCTTATCAAGAAGGAAAATAATGTTCAGTTGCTGCCCTACTTAACACCATGTTTCCTAGAAAACTCAATAATGCAAACAATCTTGCTAATCTCTGAACTGCTCGTTCTAACTCTGTGGAGTTCAGAGGACTATTAGTTGTCTCTGTTGATAACACATTGACATAACAAGGATTCTCCCGAGTCTCTGAGTTGCTGTTCCTGCTGTCCTGCCAAGGCAGGACAGACGTGTAAAAATAAACCGCTCTCTGGCTATGGTTCTGCACAGCCTCCCTCCATACATTATGGAATGTGTGAGTGTGTTAAGTGCTGTGTTGATCTTTTCATAAAATAAGCTTTGCCAGCAGTCCTTCTCGGTGTTCCTTACAGTCCAGATCAAGAAGTCACAGTTGGGGTTACAAGGAAAGAGAGAAGGGTGTGTAGCTGACAGGGCGAGCTAGGAGAGTCATTATTGTGCAATATCATGTCTATTGCATGCTTTACTAACTAAACGGTGCAGATATTTGCTCTTTGGCCTTCTTAAAGACTCCAGTAGACTCAATCCAAAGTTATAATCTGCTGGTTAAATAATCACAAGACAAAGTTAAATCAAACTGTTAAAAGTCACAGCCAATAATTCATAGGGAAAAAGCACTGGTACTATATTCACTACATGAAACAGAAGAAGATAATGTTTGTTCTAGTTACTTATTTCTAGCCGCAGATGCGAAGTATGAATGTGTGTCAGCTGATTTGAGTGACCCATCTCATTAAACAAAAAGCTTCCAATTTTTTATTTATCATGTTTATTGGGCCATCCCTTGGATTGAAAAAGTAAAACAATTACAAAATGAGTTTGTTTCATGTATTACTGCCTGAGCCCAACTATCAGTGTCTTTACTAGTGTTGAAATCAATGTGATGTTAATATGAATATTTTAGAGCTCAATCAATTCGATCACTGAGCCGTTTTCGCAAAGTAAAACTGCAAAACATTCTCTGGCTTCAGCTTCTGAAATGTGATGATTTACTGCTTTTTTGTCACATACATGTTTGTCAATTTATATATACATTTTTTACATTTATATCAGATCGAAGCAAAGTTGGTGACCTTTAATAATGCTGAATTATTTTCCAGCACTAGCCTGTAAATGTTTCTGAGGTTTACTCATGTAATTAATTCACTAAAAGTTCATAATTTAGATAACTGCATTTATAGCTGATTGTGCCCTGCTTGGAGATATGAAACATATCTGAGACAGGCTGAAGGGCTCTAAAACAAGCTCAACAAGTTGGCAACGGATGCGATTTCTTAGAACTCTCTGCGAAGCCAAGTCATGTTTACACTGTGTATTTCATTCAGTATTGTGTATTTGACACTTCAGCTGGAGGCAACTATAGATATTTACTGAGACCAGGGCTTTGTTTGTCAGACAGACTGTTGTCTTGTTAACAGAGACATCTGCCTTGTTAGCCCTTTCACTGGATATTTTGGTAATAGAGGATGTGTGTGCAAGATGTTTAAGACTTAAAAGGGTTCATTAAAATGGTCAGATACAGTAAAAAAGTAAAACCTGGTTAGCAGGAATATTGACGCAGCTACAGATCAATCTACCATAGAAGGCTAACGCAAGTACCTTCAGTTTGAAGTTAAACTTAAAAAAAGAGCAGTTGGTTGTCAACATCAGGGCTTGGTTTCTGTGCTCACCATGGCAACCTGCTGCTCAGAGACAGCGGCAAACAAAACAAGATAGGGAACAGACAGTTAACAAATATCTGTCATCTTTGTAAGCAAAAGCATTTGCTGTAGTAAGATTACACGTTACTGCTTAATCAGACTTAATATAAATCTGTCTGCTAAATAGAGCTGTAATGATTAGTCGATTGACAGATCGGTAATCAGCAACTATTTTCTAGGGCTGAAACAATTAGATGAAATCGTTTAAATTGATTTCAACACAAATTATTTGAATCAAAGCTTCGTTTAATCCAAATAGCTATAAATCACACGGTTTCTGACATTTATTACTGTTGCACATCGCACTTATGCTGTGTAAACACAAAGTAATTATAATGGAGCTGTTTGCAGAGTGGAGTAAGAGAGAGAAAATAATGAGGGACGAGGAAGAAAGTGTCCAAAGTAAAGGATTATTTCAAGCTAAAGAAAACACCAACTCTGTAGTGTTATTGATGGAGGGACAAAATGAGACTTTTGACATCACCTGATATTTTCACTATTTCACTATTTTAGACACACAACATTTGAGAAAACAATTGATTATGAAAATAATCATTAGTTGCAGGCCTTGTGCTAAACAAAGTCACATTTCCACTTTTGTTTTTACACTTAAAAACCAGTATGCGTGATGGTGTAACAGGTCGTGTTTCGTTTTCACTTACTGGCAAAATGTGGCCACGAAACATCACATGCGCAGTTGACAATGAAGGCAGAGCTTGAAAATGGATGTGGTCTGAGCAAGGGAAGCAGAAGTAAGGGGGTAGGAAGCAGGGAAGGGGAACTTTGCACCGCTACTTTATGCCCCTGGACAAATTTCATTTTTAATTAGCTAAGAACCAGGCAGACATACAAAATCCATATGGCTTTAGCTTACAGTCATCCAATGCAATCTAGATAACCTTTTTTTTCATTCAACATTCACAGAACAGCCACCAGGGGCAATGTGGGGTTCAGTCTCTTGCACAAGGAAACTTCGACAACCTTCCGATTAATGGGCAACCCGCTCTACCTCCTGAGCCACAGCCGCCCTGATCATTATCACTGTTTTTTTCTCTCTTTATTCAAAAGTGGTTTATTGCCAATAATGGCGCATTCATGACAACTTTAATCATGCACATATTAAACCATGACATATTTAAATTAAACACATGTATACATATGTCAAAACTAACATAGGTTGAACGCAACCGGCAACCTCCAGGGCTGAAGAAACTCCAAAAGCGAGTCAGTCTTCGGCCTTTATTTATTTATACTGAAAGAGGTGTTAGAGAACAATCAGCCTGTCGTTCAGATTTTAAACCTAACCCTTCAGTTCTGTGTTTTTCTAACACATTTGTTTCTGTGAATGTCAAGTCAGGCTTATTTATAGAGCCCAATATCACAAATCACAGAGGTTTTGTCCAGAAGCTTTACAATCTGCACAGCAAACAACACCTTCTATCCTTAGACTGTCAATTCACTGAGCTCAGGTAGTGTCAGGTGAGCGCTACCAGTGAAACATCTTCCCCGACACCACTCTGTGAGATCAAATTCACGGAGGTTAATCTGTGTTGCCGTAGCGGTGCACAAACCAGGTGAGTATCAAAAGTTACTAGTGATGGCAGGCCAATCATGGGACTGAACTGTACGAGAACCAGATTTAGGTTCAATGGGGGAGGGGGAGGGTCGTAAAAGTATCTAAAAAGGAGAGGCATCCGCCACCCCCCCCACCCCCCATCTGTTCCCCTTCTCCACCTCCAGGGTACTGCTGTGGCCAGGAATAACCCCACGTGGTCGAAGCACATGTTGGGCCTGATTTATATCCACAGGGTACACCATTAGGAATACATCCTGGTCACAGGACAAACTGAGTTGAATTGACAACTCAGTGACGCAAGCTGCAGAGGCATGAATGGATCTGGAGCAAAAAAAAACATTCTTAAAACACATTAATTAATCCATTTGTCCCTTCTTGTCTCACCTTAGCTCTCTTTTTATCACTTTTCCATCTGTTTGCAGGTCCATAAGTGGAACCTCTCTGACTCTGAAACATAAAGCAGAGAGCAGAGAAAGCAGGTCAGATTGTGAAGTTCGTTCCAGGACTCACGGTTCCCCTTCTGGGCTCAACTTTTTCATTTTTATCTCCATTGTCAGCTGTGATAAATCATGCGCAGGCCTCTAGGCAGAGTCTAGATTTAACACCCGGTGAGCACATATTGTCAGGGTTAAACACGGCCTTTAATCCTGGCCCGCTTGAGGACTTTGTTCCTCTTGATCAACCGTTCAGAGTGGTTCAGCATCAAGCAGTTGATTGGCTGGCTGTTATACAGAAGGGTCAACTTGTCCTTGTGTTTTTCTGCTACCCGAGTGGTTAACGAGCTTTATTTCAAGTGAGGATTAACCTGTCATGATTGTTAATTGCATATGGCTTGTTGTTTAATGTTGTCTTTTGACAGCTTGTTTTTGCTATATAAAAAGTAATCCTGTCAGGTCAAGTTATTTAGGGCTCTACCAGATATTATATGCATTCAATAGAAGTGCCTAATGTTGTAATTTATCTCCCAGATTGAGCCGCAACGCTAGCTTGTCATAAATTTGCTTAACAACATGTTATTTCTCCAGCTGGATGTTTGTTTTTGGATATATGTGTAGGGCACAGCAAGTTATGACAGGACATGGTTTTGGGTGTAGGTACTGGAACATTATTTACCTAATGTTTAATCCATCGCAGCAACAATCCATTTTACTTGTCCTTTTGCTGACGCATGTGTCAGTAGGTTTACAATGGAGTGAGATTTTCACTTGAGATCTGAGTGAATAGTGAGCAGGAGTCTCTAAGCAGCATCACACATACTAACAGGCAGTGGTTTACGTACATTGCTTGTTGCTACTCGCCAAACTATTCGGCCTGTCTCCCAGATCAGCCAAACAAAGTTGCTGAGCCTCCATTAGTCTCATGCCACACTGACTTTCTGTTTGTCCCTCTTCATCGGCCTCTTCTCTTTCTCTGCAGGGCGGCAACAACGCGGGACACACAGTGGTGGTCGACTCAGTGGAGTACGACTTTCACCTCCTCCCCAGCGGCATCATCAACCCCAAGGCCACCGCCTTCATTGGTGGGTAATGCACACAGGCGCAAACCCTTACATTCACACTCACATTTGTGGGAGTTACACATTCACTGAAGCGCACACACACACACACACTCTCTTTCCAAGGTCATCTTTCCTAGCAATTTTTCTAATGAATTCATTGAGACTCCTTTTAGCCTGGCACTCGTCACTGCCAGAGCAACAGCCTCCATTTTGACGACTGCTACAACGAGTGTGATTAGCTTGACTCAGAGCCAGACTGCATCTCATCCACTCATCTGCAGTAACTTCATTAGCTAATGGTCTCGTACTCTTTATTTTTGACTTCCATTCCTCCACGCATCTGCACTTTTAACATGTACAGCTGTACGGTCTATCAATATCGAATCACATTTCTGCCTTTTTCTTTTTTCCTTTTATGATCTTCACTTTTTGTTTTATTGCACAGTAGATTTATTTATCGTTTTAATACACAGGGTTACATAACAAGATGAAGTACTTCATCTGTTTATGTTTAATATTTAAAGCAAAATAGGATAAATATTACAACAAAATGTTTGCATGTATAGCAGTGTATTTTTTGTTTGCCTCCTTAAAGGAGCTGCATGATTAACTAATTTGCCTTTTTCACAAAAAGCTTTTTTTAACCTCGGTTAGTAGACACTATGTACAGCATAGTCATAACAATACGTTTAATTTAAATGAAGCTTTTATCCCAAAGTTTCCAACATTACGGTAAGTGAATACTTAAATGCTGTCAGCTCTCTGAGGGCCCCTACTCTCTCAGCTAGTTCATGCTCAGCATGTTGAGCTTTCCTCTGCGGACGTGCTGTGGAAGGTGTTAAGATTATTTTTGAAAGGACAGCAGGCTGGTCTGTCATTCATGTTTATCATTTCCTTTTCGCTACTGTCCATCGAAAGCTGCCAAAGGATTGTTTCACAGTGAATGGAGAACAAATTGGAAGTATAACAAGCTTTAGCATCTCTTCCATGATGATGCTGTTTTTTGTGTATGTGGATATTTATAGCCATGCTAGTCACATGGTATTAGGGTGGCATGTTGGCTTTGGTCCAGACTGAAATAGGTCAACGAGTGTTGGATAGATTGCCAACATTTTGTCCAGACACTCGTGGTCTCCGGAGGATGAATCCTAATTACTTTGTTGATCACTGATAACTGACTGTTCCTCTAGCGCCACCTTGAGGTTCACATTTGTTTTGTTTTGTTTTGAGTAAGATGTATTGACAACTATTCGAAGGATTGCCATAATATTTGGTGCAGACATTCATGTTCCCCTCTCGATGAATAGTAATGATAAAACAGAACGGACGGTGAGTCAGTCAGGTAGTCGGGAACAACAGCTGTCTGAATTCACTCAGGAGTCACTGGTTTCAGATTGAGTTTTTATAAAGCCATTAATAACTTGCCGGTCTGACCAGTGTTTGTTTAATATAGAGTAAAAAGACTGCAAAATAACCTAATAAAAAGCTTTTAATGAGATCAGACCTTGAGCTCTAGTTATTTTGACAGTTGCTTGTTATGTTGTTAATATTATTGGTGTTACTTGGCAGTGCTAATAGATTTTCAAACAGTGAGACAAAAGAACAAACCTTTGTACTCACACTGTGTATTAATTTAGTTTCATTGTCCCATTCTCTGCTCTGTGAATAAAAGTACATTCAAAGCCTCCATCGCTGCGAGCAATATGTTTTTAGGTCTTTCCTGTTTTTGACATGGAAATGGTAATATCTTTATCTCTCAAGTTATTTCCTACAGTGTCACTGAAAGAGTGTTTGTTGTTTTTGTTTTTTTCGCCTTTTCCACATTTCTTACATTTAATTTGGTCAAAGTAATTACATCACCTCCTCCAGTTAATGCAACTCAGTTAAAAAGATAAATTGGGCCAGCTGTTTGAATACTCTTGTGAACAGGCATCGTTTGAACCAGCTCTGTCTGACAGATCTCTCAACATCACAGTTGGCCTGCTTTCACAATTTCAGACATGGACTTGATGTAACTTATAATTAGACTTTAGATAAGACGATTAAAGGTACCAAAAATCATAATCACGATTACTTTGGGTCAATATTGAGATCACAGTTATTTAAGATGATTACTCTTATTGAACTTTTAAAATTGAATGCTTAATTTTTTTTAATGATTTTCCCCAAAGATCCCAAATAGATGCAGTGACTTAAACAAATAATAAGTAAGAAAAGTATAAATAATTTTTAATTTGTTAAGCTAACAACAGAGGAAAAGTCCGCTAGCCACTAGGCTGATTTATGCAGTGTAAAATGCTGTAGGCTTAAGCTAATAATGTTGACTTTATTCAGCGGTTGTCGGTGTATTCTGCATCATTTCACATAGTGTTCTGGTTGGTTTCTAGACGTGGATCGTAGCAGCAGGCACACGGTCAGATTTTTATCACAGACTTTCTTTGATCATCACAGCAACTAATCAGCTGTTGTGTTATTGGAACGATGACCAAACATTTTACTTTTCTCTCGTAATTGTATACTTTAATCTCAGACAACCCAAACTTGTGCGGTGTAAAGAGCCGCAGGTTCCAGTTGTCCAATGGTGTAAATGTTTGCAACAGAGGGACTCCTTCCCATCACTGTCCATTCAGTCACAGAAATAAGAGGTTGCACCTTCTTCTGTAGCTTTACTGTGGAAATTAAATCCCTCTCTACTCAAAAATGTGCTGTGCTTATTGTTATTTCATATGGATGTTTCACTCTTGTTGACCTTCACTCTGTGTATGTGTAAAGTTTGACACCTGAAGGCTGTTTTCACATTCATCTCAAATAGTGTGGAAGCCAGTCGTGGTCCGTTAAGTTACGTACACATGTGTGATGTGAAAACTGGAAACACCCATAGGCTTGGGGCGATTGACAGTTTAAGGGAGAATTCACGATAAATTGAATCAATCTGCAATGCCCATCTAGCTGCTAATGAAGGGTCCAGAAAACCACTGCCATGGTGAATTCTAGGGTGTGTGCATATTAGAGAGCATCCGTTCAGTGCGCGGCTCTGCTCGTCTGTAGTGCCTCCGCTGACTCACGTGGGTGGCAAGCTTGCAGGTGAGTCTGCAGATTTGTTGTTGTAGAGTAAAACAGCTGCTTTGCCGTCAATGGTGAGGAACCACAAATACTCTTTGCTCACTAGTGTCCCATATTTTGTAGCAAACAACACAACATTAGGGGGTTTAGCAAAGGGAAGACTGACAGATCTGGAAAACCATTGATGAACTTTAACAACATTATCATCTAGTAAACCTGAGACAGAACAAATTCTATTCACTTTCTACAAATGCCACACCACTCTGATAGCTGTTAGGAAGCTTCAACTCATCTTATCAACTAAAACAGTCTCTTCACTCGTGGTTTCAGTGGTAAACCACCAATGACAATTACCTACAAAAAACATTATATTCTAAGCAGACACATTTTAAGAATCAATCATGAAGTAATCATGAAGAATTTGTATTTCAAACAAATGGCAAACTTATTAGCAAATTTTAACAAAACTCACTTCACCGCTATGCATCATGGGAAGTCTGAGGGCGGACTTGGGCTATGTAGGCTAATCACCCCTGACTCACACAGGCAGCGTGTTGAACCACGGTTTAGTTCCGTCCTCTGACCGGCTTCAACTTCCACTTCCCCTCAGCATCTCAGCAGAAGTGTGCAGCATGCACAATGTTAATAACTTGCTTTTTGTCCTTTTGTGATTCTACTTCCTTCTTTACTGTGGCCCGCATTAGTTCCCCTATCACACAAGGAGCATTTCAGAATAAGAGCATTTTGCCTGTACGATTTTGCTGACATGTTTAAATTTTGTTCATTAGGTGATTAGTGCTTGCTTTATGCACATCTACTATGAGTAATTAGGCCATCTAGTTAAATTGTTTCTTTTTTGTCCTTTTTTAACTGTGTGTATTGTTGATTTACGAACGTGAGTCTGTACAGGGTATTTTATTTTGAAAATTGACCGGATTCTCGCTGTTTTATGTCTGACTTCCTGCCCGGTTCATCTGCTCTCTGCTGCTTAATGGATGCCGTGCAAAAATACACTGGTTGCTTATCTCTAGAGCGGAGCGGGAGACACTTCTGGGATGCACCGCAGCGCTTCTGGTGTGAGCACAGACTAGAATAGCTGTGATCCGCTCCAGCAGCCAGGACGCAGACAGACTCAGTAAGTCCAGGGTCATGTAAACTTGGTATTATATGACTTGGTGGGCACCGTGATGTAGGTCCACCCTCGTCTTCACATAGGCTACTTTAATGATCAGTCCCAAAAGTCAGTAGATGGACATGGCAAAAGACTATACCTGGTTTGGTACCTGTTATATCAACAAATACGCTTTGTCCCATAGACCAGGGTCAAAGTGTGAGGCAGGCCTAGGGGGGCTCGAAACTGTTTCAGGGGAGGCTCAGTGAATGGAAATGAAACAATATTATGCATTAGTTATCCAAAGGAGATCACATAGAATAGCCTACGTGTGAGAGTTCAGAGATACAGTAGTTTTGGGGAATAGCTTCACCCCCATCAGAGTCAGAAACTAATACATTTCCCAAACTTTGTATGAGGAGAGGCCCGCAGTCTCAGAATTTGAAAAGCCCTGCCATACAGTATATAAAAAGGTTAGTTCACAAAAGTTAGCGGTTTGGTGGTTTGTGTGAACAAGGTGGCTCGGGGTTGAGTCAAATTCCCGGCCTGAATTCTTGTGCCAGTCCGTCCCTGGGCTTAGCTAACTGATAGTTCAATAGGGCATTCAATATGTCAAACTGAGTGTCCTGTGCTGAATCACACGGATGAACAAATGTTTGAATTTTGAATAAAGCGTTACAGACCTAATGTATGTTACAGCAACGAGATTCTATTAATAAAAAGGCTCAGGCAAAACACTTGTCTTTTGGTGGATTTATTCCAAGTCTTCT
>JAPMOB010202270.1:0-17091 GCA_029875015.1 Lepomis gibbosus
TTTTAAGGCTGCCTTTTTTACACCTGGCTGGGGGACTACCGATGAAAATTTGCACCTTTTAGCTAACTCGGGTACATTTACATTGTCTGTATGTTGATTAATGTACACTGCCCCCTTTCAAATAAATAAAGAAATGAAATGAAAATGAAATTTAAATATTACGTTTTATTGTGAAACCTGCCTCTGAAATTTAAGTGTCCGCATCACCCTTGGTATTGACACAAAAAGTGACTTTTCTGGTCACTACTAATGACCACATAAACAAAATAGTGTTGAGAAAACAATCTCCCCACGGTCCATTCTAGCTGTTATGATTGTATGACATGGTTTTCATCAGAAGCAGACCATGTAAGATGTTAAACACTTTTCTCAACTGCTGTGTCCAAGGTCAATAAAATAATATAATTATTTTCCCTACTTTGGAAGAATAATTCAGTTAAGCTATCCATGCATAGCAGGAAAAAAACTTTAATACTATTCCAGTTTTATTGTCACATTGCCATGATGGACACATGGTTGTGCTGATTAAAAGAAGCCGGGAGCAAATTGTATAAAAATAGTTGCAGGTTTCAGTGTGATAAACCCCCAAATGATGGCATGTGTTCATTTTTCAGCATTTAATAATTGCTGTTGCTGCTGAAGATAGAAGAAGTGAACTTTTGCTAAATACAAAGCATGGACTCAATAAAACATGATCCAGTTTGTAATGGTCTACATGTTTAACAGAGTATACCTTATTTTTTAGGATGGATCTCTGCTGTAAGTTTAGGATTGCCATTCAGACACCTGGATGTATATCTACAAATTCATCTCGCAAACAGTCACAAATCTGTGCTGATGGCATTACAGGGTAAATGTTCAAAGTTACATGACATTTTGAATCACATTGTACTGCACTGCATAAAAAAATGGATGAACTGATTTGTATCAGTCCACCAGCTCCAAAAGATATATCTGGATGCATCTCATTGTTGCCAGTGTATTCAGATGTTAATCAAAATGCTCTCAGTGGATGACATTCACACTGCTAGCAGATAAATATACAATGCAAGCTGGTTACACAATCATAATATTCTACCCAAACAAATCTAGTGTCAACATCTATTTTGGATTTTTGTTGTCCATGTCAGCTTTATTGTATTTTTCTGCCGTCATCACACTCAAAAATGCAATGAATATTGTGCTTTGAAATGTAAACAGGTTTTATAGAGACTTGTAGCTCTCAGAGAGGCGGCAGAGAAGAGTTTTGACTCCCTCATGTCTTAAAGACATGCTGACGCTCACAAATCCAGACTGACCTTGTTCAGTGTCAGAGGATTTGCATGGGCTGTCCGAAACCTTCTCTAGTTTATTGGTTGTACAGCAACCCGATATTGCACAATAACTTTTTGCAATGATAGGGGGATGCTACAAGGCACGAGGGAGAGTGGAGACGTTTCTGCAACAGAGCGGGGATGAAAATAAATGAGCGGGTGGAGGGGTGAGAATTAGGCTGAATCTGCCATTGATTCTCTGAGGTACAGTACACAGCATCTCGCAGAGTAAGGATAGTGGAGAGGCACGATCACAGGAAAAGCTGTTTATCTTTGATTTCCCTCAATCAGTAATCAGGGCAGTGGTTTTGTCAATTATTTGTAATTTGTCCCTGTTTGACAGCTCGTAAGCCCATAAGATCCAACACAATACTGAGTCTCATAAAGAAAGGCAAATCCAGACTTTATAGGATTACTGACTCCCTCATAAACTAGGAACTCAACACCCTCCTGAGCAAGGATTCCATTTATAGGATTTATTTTGTAGATCACAAAACAGAGTTCACCGCTTTGCTGAACCTAAGGAGATCAAATGGTAGAGCCCCGATGTCAACAGTGTGCTAAGCTTTTCAATATGCATCGCCTCAGCTGACACTGTGAGAGGTAAATCTGGTGGGCCATCAACACTGTGAAAGAGGGAACTGAACATGATCCAAAATGCACCAGATGATAGATGTCTGAGAGAGGGTTAAAGGGGGCAAGACTGCTCACTGCACCGATACAAAACAGATGCAAATAAACTCTTTATTAATGTAAACATTGTATTAAAAATATAGGTCATGATCCCCAAGCAGGGCATATTTCTACAGTTGCCAGGGGTTACATAGAAAGATTGTGAAACAGCTCAAAAAATGTAAAAATTATGATTTAATTGAAAAGATATTGGTGTTTTTGTTTATAGGAGAAAAATAACCTTCCAATTTCTGAATGATTACAAAGTGGAGTGTTGCAGGCGTTTAGTAAATGTGTTGTCACAATAAGCCACAAGCTGCCAGCTACAGTAGTCTGACTGCACAGTATACACCTCCAACTGAGTCCTAGTTAGCAAAACTAGTTAGCAGAGGTCAAAACCGTAGCTAAATGGTTTAAATAGTTAGCTAAGTGTGGCTAAACTGTTGGAATAATTACTTAAAATAAATATATAAACAGGTAGAATAGTTAGATAAATTACAATAGAGAAATACATTAAAGTAATAATAAGCTAAAAGCAATACACTTGCCACAATTAGCTAAAAGTAATGAATAAACAGCTTAACTGGCCAAAAGTACCTCTGCTACTTCATTTGGTAGTAATGGGGATTCAAACAGAACAAGACTGACCTAAATGTGACTGTTTTGTATTGTAACAAAATCCAGTCAATGTTGTGTTGCTTAACATCCAGTTTAAATCAGCTGAAATGAACACATTTAGAACATGATGGGTGGTGTCGATGAAGGAGCACTTGAGCTCATCTGACAGGGATGCGTGGGTCATCAGACAGTATACATAGATATAGAGGAACCACTCTGTTAGCTTAATAGAAGAAATTAAGTTAAACTGCATGGATCACAATATCATCTTGGTTTTTTTTTGTTTCAATAGCAATCAATATTCTTTTTAAACTTATTGTGATATACACATTGTGTGGCAGTAAAAGACTCAAAGCACTTGTCTTCACTACAATGAAAAGAGATTGAATTAAGCCCACTCATTTCACAAACTCTAGAGTTTGTGAAATGTGTAAAATGCTAAATAGATAGAAACCTTTATATGCAGCAGCAAAGCAACACAGCAAGACAAAAGAAATTGACAATTAGCAATTCAGTTTCCTTCAAGTTTAAGACAAACATTTAGCGATTTAAAGATTTCATTCTTCTTGTTTGGCAAAAATACAAGACATACTGTACTAGCACTGATTTTTACTGAAGCATCAACTTCAAAATCATATTCAGATCATATTCATGAGCCACAAAGAAAAATTGTCCTTTTAACTCTGTTCCATTTTCTTCTCTCTATTTGAAAGTTGAAATGAGCCCATGTAACAGACTCACAGTTTCTTCCCTCTCTACAAATTAATCTTTTCATCTTAAATCAAATCATACAAGATGCCCCATGGCAGCATGAAGACAGGCTGACTGCTTTATGTTCGCATGCTTTTTCCATCCAACTGCATGTTGTTTACATTCAATAATGTATTCTTTTCTAAGTGAGAGACATTTAATGCTACATGTGGTATTGTTTATATAACTTTTATGTATAAAGTTGTGGAGACGCATGTAAGAACTGTTTCCCAGGAGTAGAGGTAATTACCGGAGCTGGGAGTGATGTGAGCTTACCTCTACTTCCAGATTTAATATGCCCCCCATGTATGATTTTTACCACACATGAAAATATGTACAATGTGTTGGAATAACACACATTGGGCTTATGGCTTTGTGCCTGAGAAGGACATGTGTGGGCTGTGCTAAGGCGGGATGTTTCCAAGTGTATGAATAATTGTAAGCCCAGAATGATAGCATCTAATTAAATGAGTCAGTGGGAAGGTCTGCTTTACTCATTTGTCTGGATGCCTTTAATGTCAGAGCCTATTATTCCACACTCACAGGGCATTTTTCTTTGATAATATCACTAATGATAAGGTGTGTAGCCTATATGCACCTACTATATATATTCTTCTATTTGTTATAATGGTTTGTTTAACTGTCACACAATAGTTTATTTCTATATAGGCCACAGTGCAGACTGTTTGTTGTTAGGTGACAGAGTACCAGAGGGTATTATAAGTACTATCTCAAACGTCAGAATATGCACCAACATCCTCGTCATGAGTTCCTCTGTCTTTCTTTCCAAGTCAATAACATTGAAGAACTCAGTGCGTTGAAGAAAAATCAATGTGCGTGAGGCATGATGGTATTGTGAATTCTAGACACACCAATCTCCGCTGCAGAAATGTCTCCTGATGATTCAGGATGGTTGCGGTGTGTGAAAATTGCACATCATCCAGCAGTCAGAGAGAGAAGGATGCAAAGGAAATAAGTCAAGGTGAAATCAAGCTTTTTCGACACCATCATGTGTGAAAGAGACGCGCCTTCTCTTCCTCCACGCTTGAGACATGCACACGCCAGACATGGGAAAAAAAAGATGCCAGGAGATGTGAAAAAGAAAAACATATCAAGTATTCTCTGTGCTTTCTCTACAGTCATGTCAATATGAGGGTAAGTGACTGTTCAATATTCTCCTCCGACCTCCATAATGATGAGAGAGGGGTGATGTAAGAGTTACAACTGCTGCAGTGTATTAGAAAAAGACTTGGCGCAGAGAGTAGGGAAGGGAGGAGCGAAAGAGGGGAAAGACAAACTGACAGATTCAGAGACAAAGAGTAGAGAAAATATTTAGTGGAAGCCTTAGAGGAGGATGTTTACATGACTGTTGCGCTTTAATTTGCTTCTAATACACTCCCATCTACAGCCTGATCAATTATTTACACAATATTTTCTTTTCATACTTAAGTCAAGCTATTTAGCAGGATGAAAAAAATCAAAACGTAGCGTCTTTGGTTTAATTCAAGCTCTTCAATTGGCTTCATGATGTATTCAGGCTTTTCAGGCATGCTCAGCCCACACTGGTTGTATTGAGTATCAGATCACAATCCACAGTCAATGGTTTTTCCTTGTACTCTATAGCTACACATTCTCAGGGGAAAACTCCTACACGCTTATTCAGTTTCACAGCCGTCTGAAGATGTGTGTGTGTGTGTGTGAGTGTGTTGTGTTAGATGAGCTGAGGTGACCATTTGATAAAGTGCTGCTCTTCTACAAAACTCGTTAACAGAACGTGATGTTACTGTGTAGGAGGACACACGGAGCGTATTGTAAATGGTGAGCTTTGCACGGGATGGCAACAGGGTGGCGTGAGCTCTAATGCAGTCATTATAAAAGAGTAAAAGACAGACTTTCAATTTCACCCACCCCCCAGTCAGAATCATTTGAGCTGTAAAGGTTCAAGGTAGTCACACTGCAACACTATAGTTTTGAGGAACAACTTTCATTTAAAATAAACAATAAAAACAACTTTGACACCAGTAGGGATCACCACCCTCTTTTCGCTTTACCTCCTCCTCTGTGCTATGGCTCAGCAGTTGTAATACTGGAGGTACTTCTAAAAACAACGTCACAGGAGCTGTTTTTCCAAGTGCAAAAGTAGGATTGAATTACAATGAAACTGAACCTCAGACAGAATAACGTCTATGGGGAAAAGGGACACGAAAAGAAAATAAATCAAAATGCCCCAATAAATGCTGAAAGTTTGCTCTATACCCAGAGAATTGTAGCTCAGTGAATACCACAGGTCAGAGTGATACCTCTTCAGGGACCCATAAAGAGATTTGTCAAGGTGCTGTGTCTCCATGTCAAGTGGGCATTTAAACAGATCGAGTTTGCTCCCTGACCTGGCATACTTGTCTTGTCAACCCAATAAAACCACAACCATCAGACTGAGTGACGTGTGTTTGACTGATTTTTATGGTACCGGTTTTTAGTTGTAACTATTCAGCTGCAGTGTTTTTGTCATCTATGGAGATTCATTGACCCTTCACTCATCTCCGCAGGCTTACTCACGATCCTAATCAGGATTAGTGTAATGTAGAGATTAATTAAAGGATAATTCTGTTTTTGTGCAATATTCACAGATCTCTGTGGCCTGGGATTTGTCAGGGTACTGGAGTTTGTATTTATCAAACATCTCAGAATTACTCCAAGGTATTTTGCATAAAGTTTGTCTTGGAATAAAAAATGGTCCCAGTTTAGATAAACATGGGAGATAAGTACGAAAGTCTTTTGGAGGCACATTTAGAAAAGGAGTAGAATTCATGTGTGGCAATTTTAAATTTAACAGAACTCAAGACACTTTGCCAGCTTCGATGCAGCAAGTTGGCTTGACTATACTTACACAAATATGGTTAACAATGGTAAATCCTCCTAGTCAATAAGTGAACCAGGAGAGAACAATTCTTGCAGATTGATGGCATTTACAACCTGAAAACTTATCACTGGAACACGCACTGGGGAGCAGTGGTACCTTCGGGAAATTCTGTATGAGCGTGGACATGTGCAACAGCCCGGTTCAGTATCACCAGACAGCCAAAGTCTGAGCATTCTTGGTTTCTTAAGGTAAGTAAGTATGTAAGTAAGTAAGTAAGTAAAGTTTATTTAATATAGCAGAGGAAAATAAAAGAGAAGAAATAAGACCATCAAAAAGTAAAAGAAACTAATATGATATGATGACAGTAAATTGCATGAGTGGTTTGAGTTGACAATTCTTTAAAGAACTTTAAGGGATCCTTATTGAAAATTGTAAAATTAAAAAACAAAATAAAAATTATACAATTGGATAACATATTATCTGATTTAAATACTGCTATAGGGCTGCATCGTTTAACCCAGAAAAATGTCAGAAAATAGTGGAAGTCCTCATTATAATTTCCAAGATGACACCTTCACATTGAGTTTGCTGTTACTGTGTATGACAGACATAGCCCCACTTAAAATCCTCACATTTGAGAAGCTGGATTTGTGGCATTTTTGCCTGAAAAAATATTGAAACAATTAATGATTATTAAAATAGTTGCAAATTAATTTTATGTCAAGTGACTAATCAAATAATTGTTTCTTCTCTATTGATATTCATATGTACCTATGAAGTCCAGACAGGCTATAATCATGATAAACTGAAATTCAATCTAATGGTTTGAAATTTAATGTAACTCAGAGGCACTCATCTGGCCGACTCCAGACTAGAATAGAAGAACTCTGGCTCAGTCCAACTCCATTCAAAGGACTTCATTGGTCTGCAGTGCTTTCTGGGTATGTAGGCCAGTAGCTGTGTACTATCTCCCATTTTGTCATGGCTGACATGACATGGCTCACACACACACACACACACACACACACACACACAGCTGTGAGGAGCAGCAAAGTTGAAACAGAATTCTGGACTGAATTTGGAACTCCTCCAAACTTTAAATAATACTCACAAGTTGAAAGCAAAGAGTTAAATTAAATTTCATTAGATTATATTTCAATTATGAAATACAGTTTCAACATTTAGAGTCACGAATTAACCTATTAACCTGCATGTCCTTGGACTGTGGGAATAAGCCAGGAACCCGCTGACAAAGGGAGAACATGCAATCTATGCACACAAACGTCCCAGAAACCAGAAGGTTCTTGCTGTGAGGTGGCAAGGCTAAACACTACACCGCTATACTACCCTCAGTTTCAAAATGTCAAAATCAAAACTGTTAAATACATTTTCAATCTGTGAAAAACAATCTCAAATACAGCATACAATATTCAGGTTAAACTATTTCAAATTTGAATCTGTTACTTTCTGAATTAATTTGTGCTGGCACCAAAATACTACATATTCTATAGCTGTCACTTTCCAATAAAGTAAAATAAAATGCCCCCAAACAAAGTCTTAAAATATGGTGGGAAGATTTGTTTCAGTGTAAGAGTGTCGGACACAACACTGAAATTTGAGCAAATACTGACACAGTAGTTACTGTATTTGCAGGGGACAGCAGACCATAGAAATAATATGACCAAAAAAATAAAGTGACTCATCCCAAATGTTTGAACCACCTTAATCCTGATAAGACCCTGAATCAAGTTAATCTGATGGCTCAACGGGAGCCACAAGGGAATATCTCCAACCCTGAGGAAAAACAAAGAAGGCCATCAAGATCTATCCAACCTAAGTAAACATCTGCGAGCAAATAAACAGAACAGATTCCTATGAAAGGTCAAGTGCTTAAATCTGAAACAGAACTTGACCAGGCTGTAATCCAACATCTCATACTCTGCCAAAGCATCAGCCATGTTCTCAACAAATAGAAATGTCAGAGCTGGATGCAAAGTCACATGAGGCTCTTTTCATTACTGCAACATGCAAGAGAAACAGTTTACATGCCAGCCTTGCCAGTAAAAGAGAGAGGGGCGAGAGATAGAAGCAGAGGCAGGCGGGAGGCTGACAGTATGTGCATATAATCCTGGACGTATTAAACTCTGGGGTGTGCTGCTGGGTTTTTATGTTAATAACGTGCACCAGCACATGGCAGGCAAATGGGTTGAAGATGCTCCCCTCATTAAATGAGGTCATTTACTACTGTATACCAGCAGTACTTAACAGTACCTGAGATGAGATCAGTCATATCTGCAGCGTGCTGCAATGATTCCCCTTTCACACTGCACACATTTGATTATGTTGCACTGAAAGTACACAGGTTTTTTCACTAATAAAAAGGGACAAATAAATGCATTCCATTATAACTTATACCATGCAACTACCAGAGTCCATTTCTGACTCTGTGACTCTGTGCTGCTCAGTAAAAATGTATTGGCTGAGCATGTTTTCCTCATCCTGTTCCTCTAACTGTCCATAAGGACAGATGCCCACAGCCACTGAGTATGTCCTGGTTCACTGAGTCTTTCACTTCATCATAATCTTTGTCTCATCAAATCACATCATAGTCATTTCCCCCATGATGTAGCAATTTATCATTGTAGTTTCAGTTGACTGCATTGTAAATGCCCCAAATCCACCTTATGCTTACTTTCTTATTGTAACGTGATCAATTTACAATATGAAAAGGCTACGAGTTTCAATAAAATGCTGCTCTGTCTGACAACTTTAACATAATTATCGCTAGTATTGTAATTACAAATCATTTGTTAATTGTCCTTCATGTATGAACATGTTAGATACCCTAATGTGTATATGTATATACACAAAGGGTGTCTAATGTGTATATACTGTGTATCTGTTTGTGCCACTCCTTTTGAACCTGAATAAGCAGTAAAAGCTGAAGAACACTGTACCTTAAACTGTGAGCTTGCAGGAGTCGTTAAGCGCCTTATGCATAAATCAGTGTGTTGTTTAAGAGTTCACTTTGATCTGGCAGTGTCACACACACACACACACACACACACACACACACAAATGATAAAGAATAACAAACTGCAAAATAACCCATGAACCCTACCTCTTTGAAGTAGGTGTATAAAAACAATGCAATGCATCAACGCCAGCGCAGTCTTTTGGGGGTCTTAAATATAAAAGACTGTTTACTCTTTTAAGTAACATTCAGATATTGTACTATTTATCAGAAAGCTTAACATGATGCAAAACTTTATGAAAGGACAACTGAAAGGACATGATCAAATTCTCCGACCAATTATGTCTCTCTGAAATGCAATGCTTCCCTCCATCACTGCTCAGGCTCGACTTTGTGTCGTGAATAATCTTCTAAAATGCCCACTTATAAACCAGAGGATGTGGAATTTTTTTTGCCAAAAGGAGAAGTCAGTGTAGAAGACAGAAATAGTGTAACACATGGTCCTATTTTCATGTGGGTTCTCTTAGGTTAATTATTTATTTAACCTCCAAATTAGACTAAATTCTTGTTCTAAATGCAGTTATACACATCTCCACATAACGCCTGAAATGTGCTTTGGTGCATTGGTAAGCTATATATCTCACTTCTAATGAGCGCAATTACTACCGGTTTCATGCAGACTGACCTGCTATTGCACAGCGTCAGAGGCAGTAAAGGCTGTGGGTCTCAGTACCCAGAATTCCTTAGGGTGCAGGTACAGCCTTTGCACTTCTACTAAGTCCGTCTCCAATTGCTGATCCTTGCGTCATCAAGTGTCACCTGTATGGCGTACGTGAGCAGAGATTTGAAATTTGGGTGCTGTGTACAGAAAATATCTTGGAATAAACTCTCAGAGATCATAGAGCCGCTACAGTTGTGTCTTTTGTTGCATGGTTTTCACAAGACCGGGCTCTCTGTCATCAAATGATGCACATTGCTGAGTGATTTCACACAAATGAACTTTGGAGGAATCAAATGGCCTGAGGTGTGATTTCACATACACACTCACAGCCGCATACACATTTTCTTTTTAACTTTACAATTTCACCTCTGTTTAATTCATTTTTAAAAATGTCCTTTTTGTCAGACGCGGAGGAGTAGCAGCCACAGAGAGTGACTGTCCCTTACTCAGTGACTCACTGACTGATGCACGTTTGCGACTGTTTCAAGGCAACCTACTGGGCTGTGGACAGACAGAGAGAAGTGAATTGGACTGACTAATGCATGATTAGACAGAAGTGAGTTGAATATATGTACAGACTCATAAATAATTGATTTGGACCAAAATTTTATGAACTAAGCTTTTTAGTTAACTTCTCTTACTTGAAATAATTACATGTTTAAATGTTCAGACAGCCTTTTCAAAATGCAGTTTTTGTTTCTGCTGACTTTTCAAACTTTACCACACCTAAACAGTAAAACCAAGAGAGGTTATGAATGATTTTGAGATTCTGCAATAATCACTGCAAAAAATGATTATTTTATCATAAAGGGTCCTCTGACCTCTGACCAACATTACTGATGTTAATGGTTCGTTGTGAACCGAAGTGTGCTCAGTTAATGTCACAGTGTATCGATCAGTGACGGGTAGCGTTACTTATTGGTGACTTATATTAAGTTTGCTGCCATTAAAAAGTAAGCTGTTATCTTACTGCATGACTTACAGAGAAAAGTAACTTGTTAGAGCATTTTTGCTTTACCAAATATTAAAACTATTTTTGTTATATTGTCCAAAGGGCGCGTAGCTACTGTAAATTGACACTACCGTCATGGCATAGCCTAGTCTATAGCCGGTAAAACTCATATAGCTGACAGTACATCATGTTTCAACATACAGCTCAACTTAGTTAACTTACTTCCATGACTCAAAAGCCCGATTTGTAATATTTCTGAGAATTAATCAACAGAAATGCAATATAAAATCCATAACTATGTTTTCAGTGGTGTATAAAGACCTTCTATGACAAACCATTTTTATTTAGTTTTTTATTCAGGCAGTGCAGACATAATCTTAACATGGTGTGGTGTTTGGTTAGCTCAGCTGGTAAAGTGCAGGACTTGCATCTTGAGGGTTGGGTGTTTGATCCCACCTAGGGACAACTTCTTTTTTGTTCTCTTCAACAAATGGATTCTACAGTGACTGTTTCTCACATTATGGCATGTGCTGTGTAGTGTTTGTGTTTCGCTGTTTGATCCGCATCCATCAACCTACGGAGGCAGACAACATTTAGGGGAATCACACTTTCTGAACGCTCTTTCAGAGGTGTGTCAAGCAGGCTACAGACTAAATGTCTAATGTCGTTAAGAATTTTTTAAAAGTAAAAGCTCAGTTCAACTCCAAATACTGCATTACATTAAAAATGCTTCTCATGCTTTTATTTTGTATGCAAAACCACTAAAGACCACTTTATTTGGTCTTCTCATTTTGTCTTTGTTACCTTTTCTCTGTTACTTAAAGTCCCCAAAAGTTTGCTCCATCATGCATTTGTTTTGCTCTTTTGTTATACATACACAAATGCCACAACATAATGTAGATTACAAAAACAGTAAACTCTGGAAGAAACAGCAAAAAACCCTTGAGAACATTTTGTCCACAAGAATCAGTGAAACCTGCAGTAAAGACCGTTCATGCAGAGTGGCATCTCCAGAAGAGAAGCAAGGAGGTTTTAACCTTCCAAAATGGGTATTTCATCAGCAAAGAGCATGGATTCATGATTATGCCACATACAGAAAAACACAATTTCTCTCAAAATAAAACCGTATTTGGATGAGTGAACATTATGGTGGTAACACTGTGGCTGGGAATCAAGGTTTATAAATGCATCACTTTGAGAGCATATCTGACAAGCAAAAAGCCCTCAGTCTGGGGACACATGGGGACAGCTAAGAAAACAACCTTGTAGTATCGTATTGTACAGTATATAATGCCTCAAAGAATTCCCCTAAATCACTTGTGTGTGAACAGGTAGAGTATATAGTCAGGCAAACACAGTCAAACTGACTGGTAACAATTTAGTAAATCTGTGTGTCAGTTGTTATTTACAAGTTCCTAGAGACAGTTTATCAAATAATCTTTGCCCTAGCTTTTTTAGCACTTTACTATAAATTTCCAAACATCTGTGATAAATTTGCTCTTTGCCTTGAATGAGTGCCATTTGTTTGCAGCAATGCTGTTTTGTCTTTGCTCTACTTTATGATTTATTAGGGATTCTACGTCTGTTTGTTACCTGAAGCAGCGAGAACTGTGAAAAGATAAAAGCTCTTCTTCAAAGTCAGTTCATCGGAGTTCAACCCTGTTCATTTTCTGTCTCTGGCACAACCTCTCACTGTACAAATACTCCATTCACTTCACAGCGTTCGGGAAACAATCTCAAATATCATTCACACAAGCGTTCAGATAAACACTAAAGACATCTTGATAGTGGACCTTGCCTTTCTCAGCATGTCCATTATATGGTAGTGAAAATACTTCTGTGTAAGCACATATTGAAATTTCTATAGCTTATGTTGCACTATTGTGATGTATTTTTGCTGCTCCTGTGAATCACTTCTGTGATTTATTGATGTCATTTTTATTAAATTCAGGAATTTTGGAAGCATGCACTGCACTGCAGTGGTTGTAGGCCTATATAGCTGTTCCTTTTCCAGTAATCACAGCTCAGTATACTCAGTATATATTATATGTATATTTACATTTAGTTTTTAAGTTTTAAAGGTAAAATACCTACCAAATATCAATGTAAGTTACTGCTTTTGTGCTTTTCTTGTAGGTGCATTGAGTAAGTAAGCATTCTAGCTGAGGGAGAGGTTGTCCACTTGAGAAATAGTCATTGCCATGACTTTAACCCCATGCCCTGTGGCAGCATTGCATTATGGTCTATTGAGTCCACTGCTGGCGGAGAACTTACTCTCTTCCTCTTCTATGATGTATTTCTCATTGTATGATTTTTGAACTCTCTTGAGGCCAGAAAGAACAAGTGGCAATCTCCGGCCCCGGAAGTGTCAAAAACTGCAGCTTGTCGAATGGCCACTTGAGACTGGCTCCAAAAGCGAATCAATCTCCATAGAAGAAATAAACATGTTTACAGCCTGTTACAAAAACCAGATGATTTGTAGTTTTTGGTTAATGATTTCTGTAAGTAAACTGAATATCTATATCTATATCTTCTCCCTTTTTAGCTGTTTGTTTGTCAACAGACATTGTACCTGGTAGAAGACAGAAGAGTCATAAAAAATAAAAATGGCCCTTGACGGAGATGATACACATAATCACATAACACAGCAAATGAACCTGAGCTATGACTGTGTGATTTCTTGGTTTTCATAAAACATTTACTTTCTTTAATATTGTGGGAAAGTGCATATCTAAGTGTAAATTCAAAAAGATGTGCACTGTATCACCTATATAGAGTACAGTTTGGGAGCAAATTGGGTTTGTTCCTTGCGTACCATTGGTATCTGGTAGCCCCGCTTCACCAAGTGATTCAGTAAATGGAAAGAGGACAGCTCTGCCAAGTGCAGTGGAACAGAGAGAGCTTATTTTGAAGTGTGTACTATAATCAAGCTTTGCATTTTTGCATTCTCACATCAAAATATGACAATTGGACACATTTTATTTGTACTATATCTAAATGTTATTTTGTATCAAAAGTTGAACCACTGAGCAGCGCTGCCTGCTCAACTTTCGCACAGATCTTGAATGGTTGACTCTAAATAATGAATGCTAGTCTTCTGGTGTCTCTATCATACATGAGAAAGCTTTTATGCAGTCAAGAAGTAAAGTTTCAAAAATCAATGTACCATAGCCTGAGGTCACTCACTTCTTATTGTACCGATGTAATACACAAGCCTTTGAACAAGTCAAGTGAGGAGAAAAGAGCTTGAAAGGTGTTAGAAAGGACAAGGTGACCCAAGTTCAGTGACATGGAAGGAATAGAGAACTGTTTGTTGTGTCTTTCCTGAATATCGTGTCCATAAAGAAATACTAAACAAAAAAGACATGGTTGTTCAGCTCTCTCATACAACTTACAAAACATTTTAAACAATACATTTGCTTTTCTTCCCATCTTGATTTACCCAAAGCTTTCAATACAGACTCAACTTTTTGCCCCATGAGAACACAAACACAGGGAAGGTTACTACAATAAATACACATGTTGATATGGGTTCTAGTTGAGAGTTTGTAAAGCTTCTCTAACACCTCATGGATTTTGGACAATTTGCAAGAATGTCACAGAGGGTTATAATGAACAAAGCCACTTAAGAGGCACTTCCTGATTATGAAAGAAAGCCCTTTTTTTGTCAACACTGTCAATGGACTTTTTATCCCCATTCAAGTCCCAATTTTTAATCTCTGTTTCAATTGAGGTATTTGTTTCTGAGGGTTTATTATTGCTCATTTCGGTCATTTTTTTTCTTCAATTTTCTCATTCCGGAGAGTTGCTGTCATGTTTTTCTTCTCTCTCTCCACTATGCCTCCACAAAAGCTAATTGTCTGAAATTATGCTGTCTGCCTCCAGTCATTGGTAGTCCATTGTAAGTAGTTTCTTTTTCAATTAAAATGACAATATTTCATACTCTTTGTCAGACAATTACATCTTACTGATCACTACTCTTCTTTCTTTAGAGTTAACCAGGCTTTACTATTCAGTATGTAAGTTTTACATTCATTCATTTAGCTGATACTTTTTTAGTGGCATCTAGTGGTGAGGGTTGCGAATTGCAACCAGTGGCTCACTGTGCATTCAAAATATGTACTTTATAATAAATGTTTTAATTCTAATGGCAATTGTAAATTCAGCAGTAAAAAACCTTACTTTGTACCTTTTCTCCAAGAAGTTTTACATTATATCAATTTAATTTCTAAATACAAATACAAAAAGCCTGTGAAAAGTCCCAGGCAAAGTTTTTCTTATTTGTGTCTACTTTTATATTTTTGTACACTGTTCTGTCTACTTCTTAATGTCCCATGTAAACTTTATTCCTCTTTGGGCAATAAAGGTCCTCTATTTGTCCAAATGTCATTTCTCTTCTTCCTTCCAACAAACCAGACAACTTCTAATACCATATCTACTATATCAACGTCTTCTTCTTCTCCGTACGTATTCAACGCAGTGATAAAGCACTCTGTAGAGGAATTTGTCCATTTGTGCTACAGTAGAAACATGTCATGGCGACGTCCATGAAAGAGGACCCGCAGTGTAGAAATGGCTCATTTTAAGGTAACAAAAACATACACCCCACATACACACCACTGAAAACAAAGTTATCTATAGTATCTTGCATTTCTGTCAATTTCCTCCTAAATATTACACACTGGACCTTTAATGCAACATGTAAATATTGGAGCACACACATATCAGTTGACATTTCCAGGTCTTACACAATTATTCATAACAAAATTTAATTTGTACAATTGACACTGTGCATTCTTTAAGTGAAAACTGAAATTAATTGGTGCACTTTGCATAATGGGATTGATTAATAAGGGGTATACAAGAAGCTGACATTATATTTTACATGAATATATTGCATACTGTTGGGCTATGGTCATGTATTCATGTAAGTAGTTATATTCTTAATCAGGCTGCAATTAACAGTACAAAGATTATTTCTGATAAATCTGTGGATTATGTTCACAAGTCATCCATTAATCAATTGATCTACAACCGCAGGAATCACCACGACCAAATGGCTAGGCGTGTGGATGACCCGGAGTGTCGTTGTAATACCCCTTCTAAAATTAACACTAAACACATCCAGTTTGGACGTCAACTGTAGTGCTCCTGAAAATATGTGTTTAACGTTAACAAAGAGTTTAAAAGCAAAGACACGTAACTGTCGTGCTTTTTTGACAACCGCTGCTACATGGTGCTGCGGTAGCGCTGCTGCAATTTCAGACCGAAAACGCAAAGGGGACAACAGCACAAAACCTACAAAGATACACCTTAAAAAATAGACTAGATTTCACAGTAGTGGAACTGTATGAAATGTTGTGCTATAACAACAAATACAACTGTGTGATTATGTGCTCTCATTTTGGCTTGCAGTGTTGTATGACTGAAACTGAAAATACTGCGTACCTACGAGGTACAGTGCTGGTAAACAGAGCCGAAAAGTTGACACTATACAATGACATCCTGCAGCACCTATTATTTTTCTCAGTTGTGATGTGCTCCCAGAACTTAATAATATACTTATGGACGAAGTGAAATAAAAAACATTTTCTAGTGGTCGTGGCAGTTGTGACAACCTTTTTTGTATGCCTTCAGCAGGCCAGTCACACGCCAGGGATTTGTAATGCATGTCTTCAGCTTAATTGTATGATTTGGAACAAGCTGAGAAATAGCTTGATTCTTCGTTCATGCTGCACTGAAAAAAACATAACTTTCTCAAGTAACACAGTAATGTAATAATGTGATATTTACATGCTAATCTTGAATGTTAAATGAAGTACAGAGGAACCTAGTATTAATTTTCAATCTTTTCATTTTACAAGACAAATAATATATGCAGACAGTTATAAAAAATTTATGTAAAAGTATCCACTGTCATCCATACAACAAGACATGTGGGGTGGAATATAAAAAGGTTTTCATTCTATTACTTCTTTTAATTTCTTTTATTCTATTTATTTATTTCTTTGCTTTGTTCTGGGAGCATTTTCTTTGTTACTCTCCTTTTCTTGTCCTCTGCGAGATGTGAGTGATGACAACATGAAAGGCAAAAATATGGCTAAACAACAAGAAAATTTAACAAAAGTATACAATTCTGCTCAACAATAACTGTCAGCATTTGTTTTTTAATTGTCACCATTATTAGCTTAGATGGCATCTTACCAGGGGCGTGGGAGCAACGTTTGAACC